>LQRL01032372.1:0-11066 GCA_001703475.1 Hydroides elegans
GGGGTGGGGAGGGAGATAGGATATAATGTATTTGAGAGGTAGAGGGGAGATCTAGGAATTAAAATCAAGGACAGCGTGATTAGGACGAGTTGGTATCGGAATACTTCCTTCTTTCACGTAATATCGGATATTGATATAAAAACTAAGATAAACTAGGTTCCAATTAAGTTATACATTTAGTTCGTAATTTGCGTAAACAAAATTCAGATGGTCTACAGTAACCACTTATACAAGCTCTAATTTATAGACTGGTCCACAGAGTCCACAGTTCAGATCATTTAGAAAATACCGCGACCAGATTTTAATTTGCACATTTTCCCTTCCATTTTCTCAACAGACTGGTCAGACGCCGCTCTCCATCGCCCAGCGCCTTGGCTACATCTCCGTCGTGGAAATCCTCAAGAACATCACCGAAGTCTCTGCGACCCCAACGGACCAGGAAGACAAGTACAATTTGGTGTCGCCAGAAACCATGCAGGAGACGCTGATGACCGACTCGGAGGGAGAGGAAGGTATGCGTAGGGCAATTCTAAAAAAAATGTTCCGTATGAAATTTATGTTCGTTTTATGCATTATGACATTAAGCATGAGTTTTACCCTTGGGGAGAGAGGGACACTTTATGCAAAGAACACTGATGACCGACTCGGGGGGAGAGGAAGGTATGTGTGAGAAAAATAAATTAGACATGTGGCATGTTTTGATTAGTAAAATATTTTAAAACTCGTTTTATGCCTTATGACTTAAAGCCTGTATGCTCGTTTTACCCCTACGAAGGGAATCATGGGAGAGACATGTAGTATATGACCAAACGAAGGTGTCAGGGGATATGGTGGTGAAAACATTTTACTTTATATGAACGATTACGTTTGTTGGGAATAAATACGATTAACTTGATATTTTGCATGCTCATATATACAAAAAGAGGCTACTGGATTCTATTCTTTCATGCATATTGATCCTGTTAGTGTATCCATGCCTGTTTGCAATTTAATATGGTGATAGTTTTATACATTGTATTTGATACTTACTTATTATGTGTATGTTTATGTTTTTAATCGAGATGCAGTTTGCAGAGAGGTGCATGTTTTGATATTTTGCAGTATTGTTTAAATATTCCTATGTTTCTGACAGTGCTGCCAGAAGAACCAATTTTGATGTGCTGTCAACTGAACTTTTTAAAATGCCTTTTACCTTAGGATATATATGTAGTATAATATATAAAGATGAATGTTCTATGTACTCATCAAAGCGAGTTCGTTCCTTGGCTTCATTCCCTAGGTTGTGTTTGCTGTGGTTATTTGGAAAGATATTCTATAGGTGGCGTTGATTAAAACCTAAATACTTGACTTGCATATTAATCCTCAACTAAAATTACACAAAGATTGGCAGTTGAAGATGATCCGTGTTATAAATATGGTACAAAGCCTTTGGAGTATTCGCTTAAATAATAAATAAAGTCACTTTGGTGTAACGCCTAAGTGATATTCTAAGAAAAGAATAAGCCAATTGAAATATAGGCTTATTAAAATCCAGTTGTTATAAAACAAAAGACGATAAATGAACTTTATAAGAATAAAACATACTCCGTGATGAAAAATTATCATAGAGATTTTAAAAAGATATAAATTGTACATAAAAAACCCAAATAATACCGTAATAAAAGATTGTATAAATTTAGGCTATGATATTCATTCTATAAACCGATCTTACTGACCTTATCGGCTGTTAACTAAAACTGCATCTGCATTTGAAATAGATCCCGATTCAAAATTTCTTGCATGAAATGGCATGGAAAATATGTTTTACGTGAGGTGGATATACCGTGTTTTGTATTTTTTGCTCATTAGTGGGAATAAAACTTACTTTTTTCGCAAAATTATGCTTCAGAAAATACATAGTAATTAGTCAATATATTTAGATTTTTAAATTTAGATTAATTTCATATGTAATTTCTGAATGCTATACATCTCAACTTTTTCTAAAATATCAAAAGAAATACAATGTAATAACCAAACAAAAGTAATATCATAGACAATATAAATTTCGAATCAATTATAGTAACAAAATTAAGATTTAAAAAAATCGTAACAATATTGAATAAAATAAAATAATAAATTCATCAAGTGCGTTAACCAATACGAAATCGTAATCTCAGGTGGCGATTTTGAAATGCCCAAAACGCCGGTATTCGGTCGGCCCATGGCTGAACAAGCTGTCTACCTGCCTTTCTATGAGGGAGAGCAGATTCAACACATTAAAGGCGAATATTGTAAGTGTGGACTTTAGGTCATAGATGATTGGATTTTCAATATATAGTTATTTAGACAGTGTTATGATATCACTACGCATAGAAAAGCTTCAGAAATACTTAAATAGCATCATGAAAAATATGAAAGAGGGTCCTAAAAGAGCAATTACTGAGAGAATGAAGTTAAGAAACGAACTTAGCTTTGATTAAATATACAATTAAGTTTGTTATTCTATCTGAAGTTTTTTTTTTTATTGCAGTTTTTCTTCAACAAATAGAAGCTGGAACCAGAAACTAGTTATTGCACATTATTGTTTACTTTACAGATGGCCAATCATTCCATATATTGTATTCTGATTGTGAACCTGAATTTACGCTGTTTTTGCCTCAAATAACTATGTTTACATTGCTGAATTGGATTTTAATTGATTAATTGCTCATTTGCATATTCAGATGACGACCATCACCACGTGGGCGATCAGTCCTTCAACTACATCACGACGCACGATCTGCACGACGACTCTGTCAGTCCTCTCAAGGTCAGTGTCAAGGTCAAATCGACAAAAATGACCTTTCAAGGTCAAATATGTCAATTGTTTAATGTATTACTGTTATGTCTTTTTTTCGTACGTGTTTCGTGTTTTTGAACGGATTTTTGTGATCTGGAAGCATTTTTATTTTGAATTAGTATTAGACGATTGTGTTATGTGTTTCAATTGCATGAATTTGATGAACGTCATTATAAATTCATTTTTAGAATAGTTTTATATCAGATTATTAGCTACAACAACACAGACAGGGATTAATTCAGGAATAGATATAAAAATATTTCTATGATATTTCATTTAACAGCGAGAGGCAACCATGAAGGTATACTATATGTATAATAGATGAAATATTAATATACACACAGATGATTTAATTTAGCTCTATGCACTTTTCTTTAGGGATGATTTTACATATAAGGAGAAACGGCGATGTAAAAAACGCTTTCATTCTCCTTCTGATAATATTAGTTTAAAGTAGATGATAAGCAATTTTATAAATTTTATAGAAAGTTAGTGACTGTCCTTTAATTTTTAGGAATGTAGTTTTAGATGAAATGGTGTCTGGTTTTCAATGAATAATTTGTACATAATCGTGATTTGTCTCCAAACAAAATTAAAGACTATTAGTTATCCATGTGTGTTTTGGTTTTGCATTCAGTTGTTTATATACAAATGTTTATTTCATAGTAAATGCATTTAATAAGTTTATTAAGAGTTTATGTGATGGTTTGAAGTTAAAAAAATTCTGTAGTATTTATACTTCTATATAAATGAATCGTGGAAATATAGATTTATTTGGTTTCACGTTTTGTCGTTTCGATATTTTTTCATAGTTTATTGCATTTTATGTTTTGGTAGCAATGCTTCTTTTAAATGTGCGTTTATGTTTGTGTATTTTTATTTGCACGCTGTATATGTATTCATATATTTTGTTTTCTTCAACTTTTTACTCTGTCCTGCACCAACACAAAAAATCAACACAACACAAAAAATCTCAAAAATTCAAAATCAAAGATGGACGATCGGGACTTCCGGTATTTGGACCGAAGCAGCATGGCTCAAAGCACTCGTGGTTCATCGGTCCCTAACGAGGATATGCAGAATTATCTTGGAGATACAACGCCGGGCTCTCCTGTCTTTGAGAAAATGGACAGTGTGTTTGAAACGAACTATGCGTCGGCCCCACCTGTTCAGGTAAAACATGCAGCGAAATCCCCCGTTGAATTCCACAAACCTTATGTTTAACATAAAAAAGACATTTGGAATCACCATCAAACCCACCTCTCCTCACCATAAGTGTCTGGAATGCTACCAATTCTTTCTAAGTATTCATGAAAGATAATATGAATCACAACAATGTTTTCCTTAAGATACATGCAAACGCTAACTGATATGTATTGCTGGATACATGTCAAGTGCATGTATTCTCAACCTTTAAAGTAAAGGCATCATTTGCTCGAACCCATTTTTCAGCTCCCGTAAATCAGTCACTCCAACACATTTGTTTTTCCTTCTTTTATTATTTATTGTCAAATGTATGTTTTTTTTTTGGCGAATTTTGTATTTTCGTTTGATGTTTTTAAAAATTAGATGTTTGCATGCTACCTTTTCCTTGTGTATTCAAAAATGATTTACATTTTATTTTTTAAAAAAATAAATAGAGCATGGTCTTTGTAATATTTAAAGCACGTAAGTATTCAACTTTAAGATATAATTATTTATAAGGTGTATTCGGATCATATTCGGATTATTATAGATTATTATTTAAACAGGACATATGGTAGATGGTAGTGCAGTTTGAGAAACTCGAGCCCAGTTTTGCTCTTCTTTGTTCCCAAAATCCAGCCGACACAGCGTATAATTCAAATGACTATTGAATTTTTTCATGATCATCAATGTTTTACTTCGTTTCCAGTATAACATAGATCTCACGAATACGATATAATCTCACGAAACCCATATAACCACATTAAACCCATAACCACATTTACCATATAACCACCAATTTTCCCTTATATAACCACACACAGGAGGAATTCCTGCAAGCCGCCCACGCCCCCGCCAACTTTGCCGCGCGTGCGCAAGAGGAGAAGAACACGTCGATGTACGGATCCTACAGCGGCGTCAGTTTTGCGAGCAGCTTCGATCCAGACAACGTGGCTGTGGATAGGCAGCCTATCTATTCCGGGTGAGTTTGAGAGGGTTTAAATGATTTAATATAATCATAATAATAATGATTGATATATACATTTTGTATGAATCTCTGAATTCCGTTTAGCGGGTTGCAGTTATTATTTAGAGCGTTGGAGGGTTAAGAATTTAGATCCCATTGTGTATTTTAATACCTTTGTAAATTCTAACAGTAAAAATATTTATTAGATTAAATAAATTATGGCAAATTTGTTGGGGCTTTGGGAAAACCCACCGAATAGTTTGCACTTATATTAACTAACATGTTACATAACGAGTTGCACGATAGATGCATGTTCAAAGATTAGTCACACATTGATTAACAACATTTTAAAGTAAAAACCAAACTCAGAATAATTAACATATGATGTTAAATCAATTGAGCTTTCGATCTGTTTCATTAATTGCCATATGTTTATAGATAGAATATTTAGTAACAACAAAAAGTGTAATTACGAGAACGATATAGCTAACATTTTACGTTAAAGCAATACGTAGTAATTCCTATACATAGTTTAGATGAATAAAAAGTTTCAAATGTAACATATGTCCACTACTATCTCCATATTGTTATCGATATATACAAAAAACTCTCTTTCTTATATACATGCACTATAGCTGAATAGATATCATACATAGACACAAGACTTATGGTAATTTAAGCGATAAGCTGAGTGGTCTCTGTCTTCTAATTATGTGTGTCTCTACAATTATGTGTGTCCCTACTCTTACCGGCTGATCATATTGTAGTATGGGTTACGTCACACAAACTGTGTCGCCGGTGTTTTTCATTGATAGAAATAGTAATAGTCCGACGCATAATGACATACGTGCTACACACTTGTATGATAATCGTGAATCAAATATAGATTGAGGTCAAAATAAGATATCCTGACACATAACGAAAACATGATACGTTAAACGGGGTGGTGAAAAGTGAAAATAAAAATAAAAATTGGGCTTGTGGAAAAAGTGCTCTTTTAGTGATGAAACTGGGATAAAATGCTGCAACTAGAAATGCAATAAATAAGTAGAATAAATTGTAAATAGATTTACTGCAAAAAAGGGATAACTTATAATATAAAGTGCAAACGGATGACTGCAAACATGCATGCTTCAATAATACCGAGTGATACCGTGAAACATTGGATAAATGTCATTAAGGAAAAAATGGCAATTAAATTCCCAAAAGAGTACAAACGAAGCGGAGAGTAAGTAGATATGTTGGAATAAGCGATGGAATATCAGTATCTCCATCAAATATTATTCAGGCTTTGAATTATCATAAATCACATTACCTGATCAAATGTAATATGTGAACGTACCCTAAATTGCTATTCAATTTATATTAACACACTGCATGCATTGGTCTACTAATTCATAAATCAATATAAATTGAAACACTGAACTTTCTTCAACATAAAAAAAATGTTAACTGTTTCTCTCATCCGCATTAGTAGCAATCCTCTCCCCATTTCTGTCATATCCCACTCACTACGACTCTCTCGTTCTCTCCCGGTCTTTGTTGATGTATCTTTCCTATTCAATATCCAAAATTATTATTATCAAACAGTTTAACACTCACATTTTTGAAGCATTTTGTGCTCATGTGTGCAATGTCAATCTGAATTTCATGCGCACCATTCGATAACGTAGGAAGCTGAAATGGAAAAGGTAAATGAGTGTAAAGTCAGCGCTATATATACGTCACATGTTTTTCTCTTGATGCTTTATGTTCAGGTTTAATCGTTCATTTGGTTGGAAACCTTATAAATGTTAAATGTTGTATGTTCGCTTTATTTAAGATTTCTATTATTTTTGATAAATCACTTTTAGTTACATATTTAGTTGATTAAGGATTCCTTGATAAATTTATAAAATTCAAATAAATATTATTTGTTAATTTAAACAATCGCATATGAATAAGCTCGAAACACAGATTGGTTAAACTATTAGCTGCTTTTATATCACATTTCTGTTATTTTAACCCAAAGCTAAATTATTTAGAAAACCCCATATCTGACATTAGACTACATAGTTAGAAGAGAAGAAAAAAATACGTTGATTTATTTTATGCCATGCCTTCACGTTTTTACGCTAAAATAAAATCAGTGTATGATTATTATTGTTGTTGTCAAAATCTTTCAGTTTGAGTCTTAGACGTGTACGCAAATCCTATACATGGTTTTGGGAGTAAGTTTCTATAAAAACACTTGTGCGTTGTGCGCAAAAATAGCTTAAAACAAATTAAATTAAAACGATCTATAGTTTCCCTGTAATCCGTTTTATCTCTATTTTCCTTGATTTTGAAATGCTCATTTCCGTTCTTTGTGATTTCTCCATGTAAATCCCTGTCAATCCTTGGGTTTTGATTGCGTGAATGTATATGTGAATCGTATTGTGTACTGTTTGAGTGTAGCGTGTCTTAATTGATTTTTAATTGAACAGCAGCAGCTGTTGGTCAAGTGAAAGTATTCCTGAAAGATTTGGGTAAATAAGGCAAACTTTTTTATAGTTTTGATAGATCATTTTAATTTAGGATATTTTGTTTTTGAGGTGGAACTAATATCTATGAAATATGAAGATTCAGGCTTCTGAAGATTCCGGGTTTGATTTTTCTTTACAGAAAATAGGTTATAAGTGTGAACAATAATTTGAGTGCATGCTTATTTATGTAAGACAGCTACTGTCTTTTCTTACAAAACACTTCTCTACTGGCAACTATCTCACCATATATTTTCTCTACTCAATAATGATAATTTCCTCAAAATGCATTTTTAGTTCAAATTTTAACAAGATGATTTTTAGATAGCGGTCACAAGCACATTTGTTTTCTTTTCTGTTTGGTTGTGGCATTTTTATTTAAAACATACATGTATTTTATAAATGGACAATCATTATTGCTTTTTGATGTTTTTGCTTTGAAAAGATAATAAATAAATCACAGATAGAATATGCTATTTAAGTTCAAACATGATTGTATGATTGATATTGCTTTTGTAACATTATGACAAATATCAACATCACGCTTTTACATTCGTATTTGATTATGTCTAATTGAAACCGGATAACATCATACAAATTCTTTTAGAAATACGTCTTATTTCAACATTCAATTCAAACCTGGATTTATACCATCGTTTGGTAGCCATTAGAGCACTATTACTTTGATAATCGGAATAAATAGCCTTTATAATTATGACCCTGATGAAATCTCTCAATGTTATACTATAATCTGTCAAATTGCAGCATTCACACCAAGACGTGGATAAAACAGAAGCAGTATAAATCGTTCAAAAGCGTCATTGAACTTTTCTTATGTCCAGCATTTTTTTACCATGCATATCGGCTTCAAATATCATAATAACCTAAAAAAAATCCAATTTATTTTCGCGCACTTTGCAAAACACTAATTCCCCATGTTTTATTTTCGCGCCGCTTTTCAGTTTCCTGGTTTCCTTCCTCGTCGATGCACGAGGTGGCGCCATGCGCGGCTGCCGTCACTCGGGCGTGCGCCTGATCATCCCGCCCGGCAAGGCTACCATGCCAACAAGGGTCACGTGCAAACTGGTCAAGAAGGAGAAGCTCATGTTCCCGCCACCATTGATGGAGGGAGAGGCGCTGGCCAGTAGGATTCTGGAGATGGGACCTGTGGGAGCCAAGTTCCTTGGGTAAGCAAATGAAGCGGAGCAAGGTTTGGTTGATATTTTGGACACATTAATGCAAAGGATTTTTAATAAATTGATTAATCTTCAAATTTATTTTTAAAAAGTATCTGTAAAATGTCTTGCATTGAACCTACATTGGGAATCTTATTTGACTTGAAAAAAAAAAAAACGGGCTTAGCTTGGTTAAAGACGTCATAAACCAAATCAGCTTTACTCAAACTTTTCATAAATAACAACCATGTTATTTTTATCAAATAACTTAGATTAAATGAATTAATCTCATGTTAATGATGGATTCATATTCATCTTACCATTTCACAGCCCGGTCATCCTGGAGGTGCCCCACTTCGCCAGCCTGCGCGGCAAGGAGCGTGAAATCGTCATCTTGCGCAGCGACAACGGCGAGACGTGGAAAGAACATCCGGTCGAGGCCACGGAGGACGCCATTACAGATGCACTGGGTGGGAGCTTCGAAGGTGAAGGTAGTTCTTAAATGAGGGGCATGCGTGGTAAGAGTGCGTGCTGGCTATACTTTTCTTTTGTGACTTTTTTTGAGTCGTCGGTTTTGATTTTTGCGGCAGTAGGGCGGCTCATATCCTGTATTTGGTTCTTTCAATCAATGTTGCCACATATGGCCTTGTGATGTATTTTGCTGATAAATAATAAATGGGTAACAAATTCGTCTTTATTTTCGCGCAGTGGTAAATATGTCTATGCCACACAGAAGTATATCCATCACTTTGCGGGATATAGACGAAAACTATCAGGGGACCAGTACAGGATTTAGTCTATTTTTGTCTTCATTTTGCTACCAGTCGCTTTCATTGGTAATTTTCTTCATAAGTGTTGTTTGCAACGCCGTTTTATACAGTAAGCAGTTATGTACCAACGATTTTGATATAGTTTTACATTTCGTCGTCTGCTTGGCTATTTAGGAGCTTTCAATGTTGTATCCCAAATATAGGGTCCACATTGAAAATCAGTTCACATTTAGTGATACTATACCTGAAGTGGGCTTAGTGTGTAGGGCCTATCTATTGATGTTTTAATGACGATGTATTCCATAGGTTCAGTTCAAGAAACACTTTATTGATTTAGAATATCGCAACATTTTATAATGCGCATGATGAACTTCCTTTCGCCATTCCAGTTCAGTCTTATGTCTTGGTCCCTTTTGGCTTTGTTAAGGTTGCACGATTATGTGTTATTGCATGATATATACTCTTGCATGATTTGTACAAAAAAATCAAGAAAAGTTATTAAGGCATATCATTGCCGAGATCCAAAGAAATATCTGTGAAAACTCTGGATTTCGTTGCATGTTGTATCATGACATGACATTGTCCTACCGCATGTGTAAGCTCTGACGCTAGCTTCACTCTTTGTAAAAAAAAAACAGTTATTTACTCCATCTTGGTTACTGAATTTATGTTAATATCCCAAGGATTATAATCCTTTTAGGCTGCGAGGAACCTTTACAATGCATGGAAATCCTGTTTCTAGTTGTATTGGCTTTGTTTGTCGATATGTTGCTTCGGCTTGCCTTTCTTTTCTTTGTTTGCTGTATGAATGAGAGAATGCATGTCGAAAGGGGATGGGTTTGGGTTGAGGTAAAATAAAATGCTTACACATATGACATGATGGTTATAAATGTCATTTCTAGATCACTATTAATTTTATACCAGTATACCCATGTATTATTATTAACAAGGTAAATTTCTTGTTAAATCCATAAAATAATCTATAAATCTAAATCTTGAATACATCTAGCCGAAAGGTAAGTGATATGATACTAAACTAAGAAACGAATCATTTGTTGGTTATAAACAAGTTCCACGCATGTTGTTATCACCTGAAGATTCCTTGTTCAATTGCATGTATTCATCATATATTCATTATATCCTCCACGTTTTCCCTTTTAACTCCATCTCTCTCCCCTCCCCTTCCCAACAGATCCTTTCAAAATTGATTAGAGATTAAATGGCTGGACACGTTTACTAAACTATGACCGCGACTATACTGTATTAACCTACTCATATCTATACTACCTTGTGTAGTTTAAAATATATTTCTATTCTTTCATCTTTGCATGAAATATTGCCTGTCCCACTAAAACGATTATCAATACATTGGAAACCATTGTCCAGATTAAACATTAAAAAAAAACTACAACGAGGATGCCTTATAATAAAGCACTTGTTAGCTTTCATAGAACAAGCCATATCGATATTATAAACCTAGCTATTTATTAATTCATTTTTATATCCCATCTTCCCCTGTCCATATCTACAATAATTTCTGATTTTTCCATACTATTTTATCATTTCATTTTCTCACATCCATTCCCACAATTAAACACATTTAAACAAACTATTCATAATCTTCTTTTTGCCCCCCCCCCCCCCCCCCCC
>LQRL01032398.1:0-10491 GCA_001703475.1 Hydroides elegans
CCACGCGATCGACCGTCGCATACAGCGCCTCGCCACTCATGGCCGAGGCCAGGTAGAGCAGACTCGGGTGGCCGAACAGGGCGAGGCCGGGCATGCCGTCCAGGCTTATGGCCACGTGGCGTTGCATGATGGGAACGGAGAGAATCCTACAATGGGTAAACGAGCAAAAATTGCAGAAAAAAATAACCAAGATTATGCAAATAATACGGACATTTTTTTTGACTAATTTTTGTTTATACTCATTATTATTTGAGCCTCATTTTTTTGTCAACTACATCTTTATATTTTCTAATCAAACACTACTCTTTGAGTCTTTAATGCCTCGTAGATTTTTTTACTTTTATTTCCAAGATAAATGCTTTGAACGTCATTACAAAATTGGTATGTACCTAGTCTTCGGTTTGTAATCGGCCATGCACTGAAGCTGCACGAATTCCTCGCCATCAGTCATTGGCGTCGAACAAACCTGCAGACACAAAAATGATGTCTTAGATTAATTAAAGCACTTAAAATATATTTGATTATATTAATTCATTCAGTGTATATGAGTACGTATACATGTATACTCGTATCTCACACTTTCAGCCTTTCATTTATCTATTTATCTCTCTCGTTTACTTTTTCTCTAACACTTCCTCTCCTTATGCCTTTTTCTCTTTCGCGATTTCTCTTAATTAAAGCTTCCAAACACTATCCCTACCGGTATATGCTTATACCTTTTTCTCTAAGCCTGTTAGCATCCCCCTTCCATAACATGAATCGTGATTCATCTATTCATAACCCCCACTCTTTCCACCAGAAACTCCGACTATCCCCTACCCCCCATTTACCTCTTACCGGCCAATCGAATTTCTACTGACCGTAATGATTTGCCGATATCTCGAAATACATTTATTATTGTATGATCCAGTGTTCCCCAACACAAAGCACGCATCATCAATTCACTATATAACCCCTCCATCTAAAACCTATCCTTGAACTTACCGGACAGACAAATCCCTGTTGGCCATAATGTTTCGCCGACATCTCCAAACATGTATGACAAAGTGTTCCTCCGCACGAAGCATGAATCATCAGCTCACTATCGGCCATTTCTTCAAGACAGATAGCGCAGCTCTTCCATTGCTCTGTGACCACCGGTTCCGCAGGAACGGGACTTGAATAGCCGCCAGAGGCTATCATGGGTTCTGGATGAAAATGAAGCATATAAGGTGTATTACATTGTTAAAGCCATATACCGGGCAATATCAACCGGTCAATATCATTATCAATATTGCCCGCTAGCGACGACCCCTGCTTATTTCCTCATTGTAAACAAAAAGTTCATGTTATAAAAAAAAACATCCCAAAGGTCCTAACGGAAATAGTTATTGCCCCTCGGGATAGGAAAGGTAATGCCTGAGTACTTCGGGTTTGGGCATTATCATACCCCTCCCTCGGGTCAATGGCAGTTTTGATTAGGACCCTTCGAATTTGATTCCTTTTATATACTTGGAAGTTGAATGAAGGGTATTTTTACATTATGTTTACAACTTTTGCCGCCTACGCTGTGCTATGGTTACACGCTACACTCCCTTCATCTCCGCGTATTCAACCATCGCTAATATATAATGTATATATTTTTTTTGGAGAATAATTCTGTCTTCTGGCCTAGAATGTACTTTGTAATTGGAGATACAAAAAAACCATACCCGGTTCTTGCGCCTTAGCACAGGCCGGTTTTTCCTGATCCATTACGTCCTCACTCTCCATGATATTCTCTGCCGACGTCGCCACAACACCCGTTGATGACGTCATTTCGACGTCGCCAGTGCCACCAAATGACGTACTATCGACGTCGTCACCACTTAGCAGATTGCTTTGCCAGTCGACGTCGGTGCGAAATTCGAGGCCCGCGTGGCAGGACCCGCTGCTGGAGACAGAGTTGTTCAGGATTTCCTGAGGGTGACAAAAATACTTCAAAATGAGGGTCATTGACATTATGGGTTATTGTTTAAATGAATAAGAAATCACGTGCGGAATTCGAGGCCAGCGTGGCAGGACCCGCTGCTTGAGACCGAGTTATTAAGGATTTCCTAACGGAGAAAAATGTGGTCATTTGCAAAATGGGCGAATATTGCAAGAAATTGAATGTATAATTGTTCCAGGAAACGGGAAAGTGTTAGAAAGAATATAAATTGTATAATAAAATACATGAATTCCCTGTCAAGAACTGATTTCAGTTCGTCTTACAAAATAAAGATTCTTCGTCAACAAATTAAGCCATTGCCAAACATAAAGTATTATCAAATTAATTTTGCGACAAAACCTACATGTTGTGACAACGTCATTGTACTCGTCACATCACTGCTAACAGCCGCTGATGACGTCACAGTACTACTCGATGACGTCACCGCATTATTCGGTAGCACCTCTGACGTCATCGCGTCATCACTCGATGACGTCACTGTGCTACTTGTGACGTCATTGATCTGTGTGGTGGTACTGACGTCATTATTAATACGTGGGGGTGGCAGCATTTCATAGGCGTACACGGTGCGGTGTGTGTCGTTGACGTAACGGAGCATTGTGTTGTCATCCTACCATTACAAAAGAAAAACATAAAATTAATATATTCTTGGACCCAAATGACATAAATCTAGTTTTAGCAAGCACCTTTATTTCAAACTCTTTGTATAAGTTTACTTATATATATTTTTTCTTTGTGTTTTTTAAACAAACTTAATCGAAATAAAATAACTCTTCTCTTTAAATCATTAAACACGTGGCTCTCCTCTAGCTGTTCCGAATTCATACACATGTTTCCGAAAACCTTCAAATCGACTATTCAATGAGACACTTATTAGAATCCAAAACATGTGCTTATCGAACACATCATTTCCCGAAATCCTTAGAAAAAATCAAATCAATCCCAAAATTACTCCGTTTCGATTTCAATACCTATTCAGACCATTCAAAGTGACTCAAACTATTCCACTTACAAGAATCCGTGACACGTGCTTATCGAACACTTCCGCTACAATCAGGTCACATGACTCCTGGTCTTCTTCGCCAATCAGCTTGCGCAGCGCAGATTTCAAATTCTCTACTTTGCCGTGTTTGTGTAGTGTAAGAAGGTATTTGATTGGCTGCTTACTATCACATGGTACAAAGATCACACCTGGATCGACAAAAATGCATATAAACATGTGGCAAATGAGCGTTATAATTGTTCATTTTATAAATGTTTTAAATGAGAAAATTGGAGGTATCCGAGTATAAGGTTTTGTTATGAGAGCAAAATCATAATTTATTATTAATGTTTTTTTATAAATCTTATACATGTATGTTCATCAACATTGTGTATAACTGTATATCAACTTTTCAATAACTTTTGTCTGCAAGGCTCTCTTTTATATATATATATATATATATTGATATATTTGTTTATGTTTGATACACATGTAATGATGTAAAACACGGAACTTACCTATCTGCCTTTCCATGGCATGCGGAATGGGCACGGAGAGATACATGAACGGTTCGAAGGTCACTGACATATTATAGCACTCGGAACACACCACCTGTCGCATTGAGACAATAATTTATCATACTGAATCAATTATGGCTGTTACTTGTAAGTATTTGTTCATGAATACTGAGGGCCAATTTCACAGCCTTAATTTAGACTACATTTAAGTTTCAATGTTATTACAATCAGGAACCTACTAGTCTAGAATTAGGCTATGAAATTGGCCCTAGGTGGTCAGTCATCTCCCAATATTTTGAACTTAAGGGACTCCTATACAAGACAGTGAACTAATTTATGCCAGATACAAATAATAGTAATGTTTTCAGTGATGGTTTATATAAACTAGACAAAGTGTAAAAAGCAAAAACACTCACGGTACTCTTGAACTGTCCCTGAAACGTGTCCACAATGACACTGCGATTGTGCTGCGTATATTTGCTCCACTCTCTCTCCGCCTCCTGCATATACCGAACCATCATATGCTGCTCATTATTAAACACCGCCTCACCGCCGCCACCACAGCTTGCGCCTATGCTGCTAGTAGAACTACTACTACTGCAGGTTGCACTGTTATTCAATTCCTTTGATTTTGACGGTTGCAATAAAGAGGCGTTTGCCCCTACACCATGCTGTAGATTCTCGCTACTACTACTAGAATAGCTGGTATCCATGCTAAGCGATGCATAGGTGGCAACCGGATTGGGTATCGGTGAGAGGTTACTATGGGAATTGGTACCAGTTGGACTGAGCAGGGGCGATTTGTGTTGGGATGTGTTTTGAATTAAATCACGTGCATTGTTCATGATATCTACGTGTAGTTTTGGCGGTGTATTTTGTGACGGAGCACTAGCGGTAGATGAGGAAGCTTGCCGTTGAAATTTGTTATTGATTTTTGGGCTGCTAGCAAGGCACGTGTTATTCTTACTTTCCATGGACACGCACGTGTTTTTCGTGCCTTCCATGGCAACGCACGTGTTTTTCGTGCTTTCCATGGCAGCGCACGTGTTTTTCGTGCTTTCCATGGCAACGCACGTGTTATTCTTGCTTTCCATGGCAACGCACGTGTTATTCTTACTTTCCATGGCAACGCACGCGTTTTTCATGCTTTCCATGGCAACCAACGAGTTGTTCATTTTACCACTGGTTCCCTCTGCACTATCAACGAAACAAACGGTAGCACTGGTTCCCGGTTTATCACTTTCGGACTGACTAGCATGTAGAGCAAAGTTCTTGTCTTTATACAATGTATGCAGGCTTTGCAAATGGACATTGACGTCTTTTCCTTCCTCGTCGATTTTTATGCGTTTGATATTATTGATATGATCACATTCCGATTCGGATTCGTCCATTTCAGAAAAGAGCATTTTCTTAGAGCACGACTCGTGACCGAATTTTTCTTTGTAATTGGATAACAGGTTCGTTTCTTTCAACGCTGTCATGGGTTCCCCGCCTTTCTCAACTAACTGCGTCAACGCAGCGGCCGACAGACCATCGAAGGAATCCCCCACAACAACACCAAGGGATTCCCCGTGTTCCCCCATGGCGGATTCCCCAAGGTATTCCCCGATGAAATCCCCAGTTACAAGAGGGGATTCCCCGTCACCAGGGCGCTGCGTGTTGTCTTGTTTATGGTATTTCTCACTATCTGTGGCAACTTCGGGATCTTCTAGCTCTAACAAAACATTGGTATTCAACGTTTTTGTGTCTTTCATATAGAGATCCTCAAGCGTAGGCAATTTCCGCTCATTTTCGCCATTTTCCGTTCCATTTCCGGTCTCATCTGTTGATGACGTCACTTCCATGTTTTCCTCCTCATTCTCTTTTATCGCCCATTTTTCTTGATTTGGCGTCGTATTTGAACTCATTGACGTTCCTGCTTGCTCTTGGCTACAGTTATTCATTGATGTCGTTGCCACAGTTTGTACCACAGACGCAACCTCATTAAAGGCAGATATATCTCCAGGCAAACCTTCCCCTCTCCGCCCATGATGTGTCGCTAATGAAAGAGATTCACTGCTTATCACTGAAGAAGTCGTATCCGCAGATTCATTACTATCCTCGTTCGTTAACTTTGATTCATCACTCAATAACAAGGGTTGCTTGACTTCATTTGATGACTCTACACCATAGTCCATAGTATCTGACTTGCTATTGGCTGTTTGTTCCCTGATGCCTGTGTTATTTATGGAATTTTCCATGACGTCATCATTTATGACGTCATTTTTGGCTGCGCATGCGCTAGAGATGGACGGTTCATTGAGAAGTTTTGATTGGTTGAGCTGTTCGTGCAGACTATCCAAAAGAAGAGCGAGAAATTCCTGGCAGTCATGCTGAAAAAAAAAGAGATTTTCGGTCAATATTTTGTATGGTCAAATTAAATACTTTGTATGCCTATATTTGAATGATTTTTTTTTCGCTCTTTCTTTTTACCTCAAGCTAAGGCTTAACCCTAAAAGTCTTTCTCTTTGATTGTTTTTCTTTCAGAATTTTATGACATCTTCTCTGTTTGGCTTGGTTGTACAGTCTTTAAGCATGAGAATATCATTATTATAAGGTCAAAATTAACAGCCTAGTCACAGTCTAGACTTGAGCCGTGAAATTGACCAAAAAAGTTATTTCTATAAGATTATCCTACCTGTCTGAAATCCTCAAACTGCGAATGATAGAAACCGAGCGTGTTCTTGAAGCTGGACGGATGAAGCACCGTGTATGAGCCACTCCATGTCTTGCGCAGAAGCTGTGGTAGGAAGAGGAAAGGAAGAACAATAGTTATTTGAAAAGATAAGTCAAATGCATTTTCGGTATAAATTACGATTGATTAGCGAAAATCGTAAAGGCTTACAATATTTCGTTGCGTTTTATCCATCCGCCTCATAATGATACAGCCTTTAAGACCATGTTTTAAATATAAATAACTACGAGTTAAATCTACTCAATATGTTGGTATATACAGAAAATATGGTCCCAGGGGTGCACCTTAGCGGTCGCACGGTCGCGTGTGCGACCGTCGTTTCGTCAGCGCGAATGTCGTTTTAGACGACTATTGCGCTAGCACGAATGTCGCCTTGATGGAAATCTGCACTGAAACACATACAAATTTTTAAAATACCCATGAAATAAGGGCTCGCGCCTTCGGCGCTTGCATTTAACATGCAATTGGTCTAGTTGAATATCGCGCGCGAGCGTCATTTTGCTCGCGCGAGTGTTGGTTTAAAACGTCGATTGCGCGACCGTCGATTTCGGGTTAAGGTACACCCCTTTGGTTCCATAGTGAAAATAAGTTATCCTAAACCATAATCAGTCTAAACGTTTATTCGTTAGGCTACAGTCGTTTTATTATGAAAGATCAACATAAATACAAAATTAATAGCATACGAATGCAAACCCCTACCTGTGTAAACTGAGCCGTAAGCGTAGGCGTATCTTTGGCAACCACTATTTTAGAATCACCTCCTGCTCCTTTCCCCTCTTCGTCTTTCGACACAACACAATGCTCTAGGACGTATTGCATCAGGGCCGGGTTGCACATGAGACACTGTAGGCCCGAATTCATAAAACACGTGTTACCCAGATTCTTAAGGCCGCACACACCGCGTTCAGCATTTTCTGGATCTACAGAAAGAGACACAAAGATAGGCTTTAGCTGCAATACAGTGTTCAGGTTAATAGTGCATTAGAGCCGGGTTGCACATGAGACACTCTAGGCCCGAATTCATAAAGCATGTGTTTCCAAGGTTCTTAAGGCCGCACACACGGCGTTCGGCATTTTTAGGATCTACGGAAAAGGACGAAAAAATATAGTCCGTTCAGCAGTTGTATGATATACGGTAAGACACGAATAAAGGACATATGCGATAAAAAATACAAAGATACGAAATTGAGGAATTTAAGACATGCAATACTGAAATCCTGGATTTTTCTATCTGAAAAAAAAAGAGACAGAGAGACAAAATATATGTCATTGTAATTATAAAGTCGAATTAGATACAATACTTCCTGGTAATTATTATCTATCATATAAACACAAGAAGGAAGAAGGTTTGACTCGCGATAAAGTGAAAGATTACAATTTTCATAGAGATGGTGAAAGAGTACTCAATTTTGTTTTCAGAATTTGAAATATGGCCTAAAACTGAAGGTATTTTTTTTTCACAGCAAGAGTACAAAGTCAGCGAAATATCTACATGTCATGCTCGGTACTCATTTTGTTATTATATAATAATTGACTTGACGGGTCTGGATATCCATTATTATGAGAAAGCCTTTTGAATAAGGGAACTTATTAACAGCTTGCCTGAAGAAAGTTGCATAATATCATAGTCTCGTTTATTTATATACTTTACGAAAAACAGGGTTTGTGATACTTGATTATGTTATATAGCCTATACACGTGACCATCTGAAATAGAAAAGTTATATGCTTTCTTAGTTATCAATACATTGACTGATAACATATATTTCGCTATAAGATTGCCAAAATAGGAAAATGAAACTAGACAGAGTAGGGACAGTAAGTACAGTCAATATCTTTTACCGACAAGCAGCTTCAAGTCAGAGAATATGAAAACCGTCGGTCCGTCGGTCCGGGACCGACAAATATTCGGCCGGACCGACAAATTTTTTAACTTGTCGGTCCGGCTGACCGATAAAAAATTGCCGATTATTTAAGGTGATTTTAGGCCGGACCGAAAAAAATTGGCGGGACCGACAAAATATTGGACATATCGGTCCGGCGGACCGACAAAAATTTAATAGTTTTCACATTCTCTGTCAAGTGATTCGTTTTTATGCAATAAGTGTACTTGTTACATTACACGAGACAAAACAAAAAATTGTTATTGTCTAATCTCAATACATACCACGTATGTCTTTCAAAATCGGCTTGACAACGATAGGCTCGAAAAAACTCTCCGGGATATGCACTGGACTAGAATAGTTTCCTGTAAGATAAATAAGACAAACATTTAATATAAGTCCTGATTTATTTCTAAATAAGAAAGATCAATGTTGCTCTAGGCTAAACACATAAGTAATTTTTACAATATATCTACTTAGCTCGTAGAAACTACTACAAACTCAATATTAATATGATATATGTGTCTAAAATCATAAATCATTGATTCGGCTACTGTTATTCAAATATGAATATTCAAGCAGTAATTATGACAATAAATACTTTTTAGTCGAATTGGCGTTTAGTCATAAGCAAATGCAAAGATCATATATTCTTATCAATTTTAGCATATAAATTGATTGGGGGCATTATTCTAAACAAATAAAAAATACAAACTTATTAAAAACCTATGTCAGTGACTTGTACCTGTCGGATTCGGTAAAGGCCCATAATAAAGCGGAGGATCATCGTCGATTGTTAACGGACCCTGCTGGACTTGACCGGTGTCTTCCGATTGACCTGCGTCCAACATCCCGATTGCGGCAGAATCGATGTCATCATCTGTTTGTATCATGATGAAATTCGATCATAAATATTTGCCAAATAAAATAAATTTGTTCAATAAAACAATCTTATAAGAAACACAATTTAATACTAAATTTGGTCATCTTTTCTTGCAGTCCTCATTTCACAAAATAACTTAATTTTATCAAAACTATGTGAATACACAATAACTAATTTAGGTTGAGTGTGATACAATTCACATTAAATGTCTGAACA
Source organism: Hydroides elegans (assembly GCA_001703475.1). Taxonomy (NCBI): domain Eukaryota; kingdom Metazoa; phylum Annelida; class Polychaeta; order Sabellida; family Serpulidae; genus Hydroides; species Hydroides elegans. The sequence goes on from LQRL01032398.1 coordinate 9,185, forward strand.
CATAGGATGACCGTTAATACATCGTTTATACCTTTTCATAATGACGCAACTATGATGTAACGCTGATACAAACGATAAAGCATCCTATGTGTTCAGACCTTTACTTGCGCAACGTTCAGTTATCAATTATCATCAAAGCATATTATTTTACCGACATACAAGGGACAACCCTTAAACAAGGAAGTATTTATGAAACACGAGCAGGCCCCAACCGCCCCCAAACTTCCGTTAAAAGTTCTGGCCTGTACAGAAGAAGTATGAAGGACAGGCGGACGGACACCCCAAACCTATAGGCCCCCAAACTTTTGGGTTTGAGGCCTAATAAACTGTTACAACGTACCTTGTGCTACGTGCGTAATTGGCGAACAGGGCATTGGGTTACGTTCTGAGCAGGGCATCTTCGTTAGTTGTGTTGTCGTGTCAGCGGCGGAGTCTAGATCACTTCCCTGCTTGTCACTTGGACCTTGTTCGCAACCAGAAGGTGCTTTCGACGAAGAGGATTGTTCTACAGAACATTCATTGTGTCCTTCGTCTACACTATCTCCCACTTGCATGCTAAAAAATAAACTTGTATTATAATTGATTTTTTTCTGGTAGTTAACAAAAAATACACATTAGGTTAAAGTTGCATACGAGTAGTATCAGGAAGATACCTAGTCCTAAAATAGCCCTGGTCGCATGGCTGCGACCGACAGGAGGTGAGCAATCATCCTGGGGTATTTCCTAGCTAACTAATATCCTCCCGCTCCCTCCTGTCAGTGTCACTGATTAAAGTGGCTTCATATGATATCGAAGTGACACTGACATAATCATAAGAAGCCACTTTAATCAAAGAGGCAAGCCTCATAGCTAAAACACCCGTTATTCCATGGGACAGTGGTGATGGGCCATCCTAGCTCTAACTAGCTCGCAGACATACGTAAATGGCCATTTACTCGTGGAACTAGGGGCAATCCAGGTTGTGTGAGTGTCAGAACGTACTTATTCATGTGCCGTGGAACCCTCCCTTGCTATATTTTGATAAAATATAATAACACTTTAAATAATTCCAAACCTACCTATCATTAATCCGAATACTTAAAGAAAACACACGATTCCTTTTTCTGACAGTTTCTCTTTCCTTTCTTTTGTTTTTCCGGAAACAGAGGGCACGTTTTTTTCTGATGTCTGAAAAAAATTAGAATACATTAATTATTTCTAAATAATTGGCCAGAATAAAACGCATTATAAATTTCTTTAGAAAATAATCTCTAAAAAAGAAAATCACAAAGATCATTTTTACACACAAATGTTGTTAATTATCGACA
>LQRL01032410.1:5452-18071 GCA_001703475.1 Hydroides elegans
TATCTTATATTCTCTGCATATTATTCCAACACTTCATTGAATATAAGAGCATTTAAATATCTTGAGAAAAGTGACTTGACAAGTGTCTGAAATATGAAAGCCTCATGCACGTGACACTTGGGGAAATGAACCGAAAAAGACAACAAAATAAAGGAAAATATACTGTGTTTCAGCGCCTGTCCGCTGTTAATCTCTTGCAACGAAATTACGCATTAATTTAGTACATTTATGTTTTAAATTCTAAGGACACTCTCGAAACTAAACATGGCGGTCAAACTGCAAGTGCGCATGTCTTAACAACAAACTACGTCATTTTTAACCAATCGAATAAGGACACACAGTGATAAATATTTTGCTATTTTGAAACTTGGAGCCACAAAAAAATAAGTTATTAGTAAAATATATATTTTTGTTGAAATTAATTCATAAACTTTATATATGTTCAATAAACAATTAGTATAATAAATATGACATAAATGCAAAACATATATATTTTATTACCTCTTTGTGTAATCACAAATACATGTTGAATGATAATTTGTTAGTAGTGTAAAAAGGAGAATTCAACGCCATTTGGTCTTACATATTGTAAAAAAAAAACTGGTGTCCAATTTCTTTTCCAAATCCAAGGAGAGTTCAACGCCATTTGGTCTTACATATAGTTAAAACAATATGATTGTTCTAGATCTGATTGGTTGAGAGCAAGGACAGTACTGATTTGTCGAGTTCTGATTGGTTGAGAGCAAGGACGGTTCTGATTGGTCGAGATCTGATTGGTTGAGAGCAAGGACAGTTGTGATTGGTCGGGATCTGATTGGTTGAAAGCAAGGACAGTTTGATTGGTCGAGAGCAAGGAGAGTTCTGATTGGTCGAGATCTGATTGGTCGAGAGCAAGGAGGGTTCTGATTGGTCAATAGTAAAAAATCTGATTGTCCAAGAGCAAGGAGAGTTCTGATTGGTCTTACATATAATGAAAAAAAATACTGATTGGTCGAGAGCAAGGAGAGTTCTGATTGGTCTTACATATAGTAAAAAAACTATATCCCGAAAACTTAGTTTCAAAAGGAGAGTTCAGCGCCATTTGGTCTTACATATAGTAAAACATTCCGATTGGTCGAGAGCAAGGATAGTTCTGCGCCATTTGGTCCTACAAATAGTAAAAACAAATGATTGATCAAGAGCAAGGACAGTTCTGAATGGTCTTAAATATAGTGAAAAATTCTGATTGGTCGAGAGCAAGGAGATGTGTTGGTGAGATGGAGCACATATTTTGGTGAGATGGAGCACATATCTTGTATAGCACAGCTCATGTTTTTTTCATGTCTATTATTTCCCATAACGATGCTGAGAGAATAATCCATCGTAACTTTCTTTAAACTTCTAAGTAATTTCCAAATTCACCTTTCAGTACTTTGATTTATAGTGTTGGACTAGTTTCAATGGTGTCATTCTGCTTCTCTACTCTGAGTCACTCTAAGCATTGCTCCTAGCATTGCTCTTCGGTCCTTGCATGCTCTTAATATTGCTCTTAGCATTTCTCCATGCTCCTTACATGTTCTTATATTGCTCATATCATTGCTCTTTGCTCCTAACGTGCTCCTAGCATTGCTCTTAGTGTTGCATTTTGCTCCTAACATGCTCTTAGCATTACTCCTTACATTGTTCTTTGCTCCGAGCATGCTCCTGGCATTGCTCTTAGTGTTAGATTTTGCTCCTAAGATGCTCTTAGCATTACTCCTAACATTGCTCTTTGCTCCTAACATGCTCCTAGCATTGCTCTTAATGTTGCATTTTGCTCCTAACATGCTCTTAGCATTACTCCTTACATTGTTCTTTGCTCAGAGCATGCTCTTAGCATTGCTCTTAATGATGCTCTTTGCTCCTAACATGCTCATAGTAAACGTAGAATTTATAAGAGCATATATAGAATGTTCCAAGAGTAACTCAGAGTCAATGTACAATGTACAAGAGCATATGTAGAATGCTCCAAAATTGACTCAGGGTCAGTGTAGTATGAATAGGAGCACACGTAGAATGATTCAAGAGGAACTCAGGGTAAACGTAGAATCAATAATAGCACATGTAGAATGCCATAAGAGTAAATCAGAGTCAATATATTATGATGACCAAGCAAATATAGGATGATTCAAGAGTGACTCAGAGTATTAGTACAATGTATTATTTTATATGAAGAATGCTCTAGGAGTGACTTGGAGTGTATAGAAAATGAATAAGTGCATATGCAGAATGATTTAAGAGTGTTTGGTGTACCCATCAGTGGCTCGTTGATATAAGTATTCAACCAACTTTAGTCAATCCCATATCATCGCCCACATTTCAATTAGTTTGATAAGCTTTTTAACTATTTTAGAGTCAGTACCCTATTACAACCCCAATTTCAAAATGTTAACACAGAGATTGTAACTATATTAGAGTCTTATCCCCTATCACCGCCCACACATTTATACTATTCATAAGTAATTTTAACCCCATTCGAGTCAATCCATTATTATCACCCACCTTTTAATATAAGTATATTAACAAATATTGAGTCAATCCCCTATTACCATCCACATTTCTAAAAGTTTATATAAGCAGTGTGAGTGTGTGTGAATACGGAGGTAACTCGATGGTTGTTTTACGCGTTTTATTTAAGTTGTAAACGATGACAACGAAGTTGTAAACGGTCAATCTTTTAACATCAAGACTTATATTTTAATAACTGTATTTCGATTTATGACATTTTATATACGTATTATTTTCAGCTACTACATCAACAGAAATTCTGATTACAAGTCCATATATTTATTACATAAGACAGCTTTTTTATCTAAATGCCTGAGCTTACTTTCCATACCGTTTCTATACACGTGGTTTTCACTTTGAGACAATTTGAACAACGTTTGTGATTTTAGCCAGTTTTAAATTTTTCTTCGAATGGAGCTGCAAGACTCACCAACATTTCCACCTTAGAGTCATAAGGCGCCTTTGAACGTTTACACGTTTACCCATTGCTTAAGTACCCCTGAAATCATATGAAAATACCTATATACTAACTGCTACAACGACGAATTTAAGACAATTTCATAGAATATTAGCTCCTCGTAAACATTATTTTAGTATACTTAAAGCAAGGATATGTGAATACTTTCTGGCAAACTATAAAGGAAATCTTTCTAACAAATTGCTGTATTTATGCGTAGGTCTGTGTATTACAAAAATACATTTACAAAGTACATTTAAAACGCTTATTGTGATGAACATAATCTTTATTAAAGGCCTAATACGAATAACATTAACTTTGAAACATAATTTAAGCTCGCCCTTTATACTGCAGACGATGTCTTATTAACAAGCCCACGTGTAGGACACCTCATTGGTCAATTCTGATCAACACATTGAAAACAGGGATAAAATTACTTTACAAAGTCAACCATCATATATCATTTAACAGCATTTACTAACAAAGCAACCTCATATTAAACCCTATAGAAGCATTTGCAAAAATCTTTGGCTATTTGGTATCATGCGCTCATATATTTGGGCAATTGTGTATCAAGCGCTCGTATAGAACACATTAATCGCATATTTGACTTTTACGCTATCTATTATAATCAAATTCATTACAATAAGTATATTTCTAATTGGTATAACAAACATTTTTAAATATGTATTATATAATCAAAAAATAGAAATCCCTGCAGTAACAGTGAGCATTTTTAGGGTAATTCCCCTAGTATCGCCCATCATTTCATACGTTTTCAGAATATTTATACATGGTGAACTGTCATTGCTCTCATTCAATCAGAGTTTTTTGTTACTATATGTAAGACCAATCAGAACTCTCCTTGCTCTCGACCAATCAGAATTTTTTACTATATATAAGACCAATCAGAAATCTCCTTGCTCTCGACCAATCAGATTTTTTTACTATATGTAAGACCAATCAGAACTGTCCTTGCTCTCACCAGATCAGAATTTATTACTATATGTAAGACCAATCAGAACTCTCCTTGCTCTCGACAATCAGAGTTTTTTTTATAATATTTGTAAGACCAATCAGAACTCTTCTTGTTCTCGACCAATCAGAATTTGTTACTATATATATTACCAATCAGAACTCTCCTTGCTCTCGACCAATCAGATTTTTTTACTATATGTAAGACCAATCAGAACTGTCCTTGCTCTCGCCCAATCAGAATTTATTACTATATGTAAGACAAAATGGCGCAGAACTCTGAAGCACTTTGAATGACACACAACCTTGTACATACAGATCTCGACCAATCAAAACTGTCCTTGCTCTCAAACAATCCGATCTCGACCAATCAGAATATGTTACTACATGTTAGATCAAATGGCGTTGAACTCTCCTTGGATTTGGAAAAGAAATTGGACACCAGTTTTTTTTACTTTATGTAAGTCCAAATGGCGTTGAACCCTTCTTGGATTTTAATTCAGCTTTTTATTATATGTAAGACCCAATTGCGTTGAATTCTCCTTTTTACACTTCTTTTGTTTGTTAAATAATCAATTTGAATGACACACCACCTTGATATACAGTTTAACCGAGGGTGCATTCGGAAATGTAACCCAAAAAGGTGACGGTTACTAAAAAGACCGAAAAAGGTCTCGACTTATCGAACATTGTACAATTACCAATGCCTAATTATTGCGTCAAAAAACGTAATTGTTGGGGCATGATGCTTTGTTTACATTTTCAAACTACCCGGGGGTAGGGGGGGATCGAGGGTCGGGGGCTTATGGGCGCTTATATAGAGGCGGCTTATGGTCCAAAACAGACGGTATGTTCTAGGACAGTTTGTACTGGAACATACTTTCTTCCCCTACTTTCACTGCTTTACTAGAATTTACTAGAATTTACCAGTAAGCTTGTTGAACGTTTGGTCATAATGACGTTATATTAATATATGTGTTAACAAGTATGTGGCGACATTCGAATAGGAAAGTGATAATAACCGAAAACGGTCTTTACTTTCCGAATGCAGGGCGAGTCGATTCGTGTGTTGAACTAATATGGATGTTGTGCGCGAGATTTGTTTAAAAAAACTGCACTGGAACTTGAAGAAGGAAGAGGGATGTGCGGTAAACTCCGCATGCGTCAATGTCATGCAGCACCCTAAATCCTATTTTGAAGAGTATATGTCAAGTATAGAACGTTTTGACCAATCAAATTCACATAATCAAGACTGCACTGGAGATATACATAAAACAATATATATCTTTTTTTGTAAGGGTTAGGCACTCATTCACAATGAGCAATGATCTTTCATTTAGGAATGCTATTAAACAATCTTAACTTAAAAATCATTTAAAAGGACCATTCCGCCATTCCCCACCGCAACGCCTAAACCATGTTATTTTGATTTATAGATTGTTAAAGAATGCTATTATGGTGTATAAAAGACTATATAAACACCATGTAAAATACTGCACTTTCAGTTGAGTGTACTTGACATATAATATTCAAACTGTGATTTAGGGTGCTGCTCAATGTCATACAGACATTTGAACATCAACTATATAATCTAAACTTTGTATAGAACATTGAAAGTTTATACTTTTCAATTGCACGAAAGGTGAAAATATGCATCGACACAAAAGAAAACAACTGTATAAAAATCGGAAATAATAACTAACAAATTTTATGAATTATTAACAGATGCCGGTATTGCATTTTGCATTCGAAACTAAATGGAACATGTAACAAACTCTTACCCAATGCAAATATGCGAAAATAATCTCCAATCAACTTCACCCGAAACATTTCAAGGCAAATGCAAACACAGTATCGGTTTTTCGAAAGTAAAAATATTAAAAAAAACATGGAAAAGTATACTTAAACCTCATCTAAATGGCCCAGTCGTCCTATATAACAATGAACCAAAGCCTCCACTAATCGAAGTACTCATAGCAAATATGAAAACAAAACTGTCAACTTGAAACATTGAAAAACGTAGGCCATTCTGGCATACCGAAATGCCAGATAGTTATTACTTAATTTAAAATTGTAGAATGTCGTATGCAAAACAAGTATTTTCTGTTAATCAGCTCTTTGCCTTCCTACTCAACAAACAAATCTAAAACCTCAACAGAAAGTCCTGGTCCTCAAATGTTTAGCTTTTTGCAAAAAAAATACAGAAACACGAATCCAAATAAAAACCATAAAACTCCGATTATTGGATCCAACTTCAATAGTTACTTGATCGTGTTAAAAAGGAACCATAATCAAAAGCAAATAATAAATAGAAACATTATACAATTGTGCGAATCGGTGGTTACGATCGTGTGTTACATAAACATAGAATTCCACGTAATAAAATACAGTTTTGCTTAATTCAATGCTGATAAATGCACATAAATCACAATAAAATCACTATATATTTCACACAGTAAAATAACCGAATTCTCAGACAAGATATGCATTCGAGTGTAAGGTACCATACTTACAATCAAAATCAAAAGCATGATTTTCATTCCCTTCTAGGTCCCTATATACAAATAATTGAGCTACTATATAAACCTAAATGGATAAAGTATATATAAAAACGAAAAAAAAAGAAAGCTGTATTATTAAACATAAAATGACACGAACCAGCAAACAAAACAGTATATCGATAGAAAAAAAGAATATTGCTCTGTTATCATACTTGAACTGTGCCACCACAACATGGCCCGATTTGCTTATATCAATCAATTGAAAAAGGTCATACAATAATATTTTGATAACATTAAACTAATACAAAAAGTTATTTGCTGGCTAGAAAAGAAGAGCTTTTCACCAAAAACAAGACAATCGTGGATTGCATATCCCCCGCCCCGACTTTGGACCTCGTCACACGGGGAGCAGCACCTGGCCATACGGGAAACTATTCCTAATTGTTTTCTATACACACTGTTTAAAATGTATTTATTTTGTGAAAACGAAAAGGTGTCAAGATGTTCAAAATGCAACGTCCTTCTCGTCAAACGTAAGACAAAATCTCACGACCAAACGTAAGCATGTGATTATATTAAAACTTTAATTGCATGGAGGAAAAATGATATCAATCGTCAAATAGCTTGCTTTGGCTAGGGTTTCATCGGTCTAATATGCCTACCCTAACTAAAACAAAAAAAATCCGTTTTCCGGATAATTTGATATGGAGTACATTTACTTTCACATTAATGTATTGCCAAAATAGGTTCAATAAAGTTGAGGTATCATTGGTAGTGTATATTATCCCGGCGTGGCCGAATGGATATAGTGGTTGACTAAGGGCTGAAACGAGTTGACAATAGCACTGACCAGACGGCGTGAGTTCGAGACAACTTAGGAGCACACACATGGTCGACATTTTTTTTACCGAAAACTACTAAGTCCAAAACTTCAAAAAATCGCCAAAATTACATTTTTTTCGATAATTTCAAAAATAACCTTGCGAAGCACAGCTTTGGTATATATTTATCCAGCTGTGATGTTTCTTCCACCTACAGTGATCAGTAACTGAGAAATCGCCTGGACAAAACTATCACGGAAAAGGACTAAGTCCGAATCTTCAAAATTCGCCAAAATTACATTTTTTTCGAAAATTTCAAAAATAACCTTGCGAGGCACAGCTTTGGTATATATTCTATCTAGCTGTGGTGTTTCATCCACCTACAGTGGACAGTAACTGAGATATCACCTGGACAAAACTATAATGGAAAACGACTAAGTCCAAAACTTCAAAAAATCGCAAAAATAACATTTTTTTCAAAAATTTTCAAAAATAACCTTGCGAGGCACAGCTTTTGTATGTATTCTATCCAGCTGTATAGTTTCATCCACCTACAGTGAACAGTAACTGAGATATCGCCTGGACAACCTCATCTGGACGGACGGACGGACAGACAGACGGACAGACGGACATGGTGCGTTTCTATATCCCCCGCCCCAGCTAGGGAGGCGGGGGATGATAAAAAGCTAAAATTATTCACAAATCATGAATCTTTCTGATAAAAAGAAACTTAAAATAAATCCTCTTGTTTTAGAAACAACTATTAGGTTTTGTTTCTCTAAATTCTTAATCTTTGTTTCTAAAGTAATACAGTTGAATCAAAATCATGCACAATGTACATTGTTTCTATTTTTTGCCGCGTTTGCTTCTATTCTAAACAAATGATAAAAATAATTGGTTAAACGGAAAATTGTGTTAAAAAATCTAGAATAGATATCGAATTTGTATTTGGTTTGTATATAATAATTTATAATATAATAATAAATTAGGTAAATAATATAAACTAGCATTTTCTAACATTGTATTAATGAATTTATTTTGTACATTAGATTCGTTTCTTCCTATTACATTTACCTACAATTGCCATTTGCTTTACTCATACGGTTTTAAACATGGTCTTTGTTTACAAGATGATAATATATGACTATCTTTATATTATTCTCATTAAACAGGTACTCGTGAGACCATACGGTACTGTTGACCCGATCATTTTCATTATATCATGACAGAGTTAATACTGATTCCTTGCTCAATGAAATCAAACCATTCTTTTGTTTGTTCAAGTTTTATATGATTACACCTCAATGGATTATACTCTTTCTCTATACAGCAACAGGTGTATTTAACAGGGTTACTTAACCGCCCATTCAAACTTGCATTATTAGAATCCTTATATTTCAGCAACGAATTTATGATACATTTGTGTATTCAAGTTGTATAATGACGGCGTTATCCAGGAAAAAAATATTACACATCCATCCAGCGATTTCATAGTGACTAGATACGTAAGTATGTTAAAAGAATGCTTACATCAAACACAAAATTCGCAGTTTGGAGGGACTAATCAATGTTGATGATATTTTATTATCATGTTTAACATTAAGAATTATCATCATAAAGTGTTTAAACTATAAAAAGGTGTATCACTTTTTAAAGAATATCTTGTCACAATGTGCAATCAAGCTCATCATGGAATATGCAATTGCCAACAAATTAACTATTTAAAAAAAATGTTTAGCCTGTTATTTGATAAAGCAGGGGCGAGCGTTTTGTGTAGTTTGGAATGAAATCCCTATGGTAGTTAACGAAGCTTGGGAAACTTTCGACTTTCTACCTGTTATGTGGCAGTGGGTACATCCTTATGGCCACCACTATCTCCGTATCCACTTGCACACAAGTGCCAAATTTGCCAAAAGTAAGGCACTCTCTCTTGGAAAAGTTGGCATTTCTGTGGCTTCAACTTTAGATTGAATCAACGGAAACGAAGAAACACCTCCCGTAGTCGCTTCAGATGGTTGACAACGTCAGTGCCCAGCACCAATATGTCATCAAGATAGTTGATGATTTCCTTCCAGATAATAGTCCTAAGAACTAGTTCTATGGCTCGTTGACAAAAAAAACTAGGGCGTTAGGCAAACCAAAAGCCAACCGCACATGTTCAAATAGGCCGAATTCAGTAAGAAATGCCGTCTTCGATATGTCTTCTTCAATCAAGAACTGCCAATATCCAGCTTTAAGATCGACCGTTCAAGACCAGGAATTGCCCTTCAATCTGTCTAAACAATCATAGATAGAGGGTAGAGGCCATCGATCCATGACAGTGTTTGTGTTGAGATCTCTGTAGTCCAGACAATAACGAACAATGCCCTCTTTCTTCATCATAAGGACAGGGCTCGCCCAACTTGACGAAGACTTGTGGATGATCCCCTTATCGAGCATATTTGTGCAATTCATAGACGAGTCCATCGGCCTGATATAATCTCTGGTGAGTTGAAGTGCCTTTTTACCATAAATCAATTAAAAGTATATTTTTATGATTTATTTAAAATAAAACGCACATTATTTTTTCTCTAAACAAAAATATGGAAATGTAGATTTTTATCAGATAAGAAAACTATGTGCTGTTAACAATATACAGAGTATCTGTTTACAGTATTTTTCTCACTTTATTTGCTACTCGCAGCCCCTGTATATTTGAAGTGCTTATGCCATGGCATAATTTGAAGTCTTGAATGGATACGTTATTATATGACTAATATTGAATTCGGACAGCAATTTCCTTATTATATCAAAGTCAAGATGTCCATGCGGTATTCTAGAATCTAAGGGCGCATTCGGAAATGTAACCGAAAAAGGTGACGATTACTGTCCCCGCATTCAGAAAGAAAAGACCGTTTTAAGTTATTGTTACTTTCCTAGTTGAGACTCTTTTCGGTCTTTTAGTAACCGTCACCTTTTTCGGTTACATTTCCGAATGCGCCCTAAAAGACCGAAAAGGGTCTCGACCTATCGAATAAGACGGTCTTTGTACCCGGACAATAGTGATTTATTTACCTCTAGGAGCGTATATGATTTGGATAAGAGAGACCACGTGGTTAAATCTACTGCTTCACTGCTTCACGGTAATTCTACCCTGAAGCTCGTTTGGTTGAAGGTTTCCCCAGGATGACGTCACATGAATATGTGTAAACAAGTAGGTCCAGACTTAGGAAAGTATTTTTGGTAGATATATAGTTTTGATTAGTCTGGATAAGTCTGTTTATTCCTTCATTTGTATTACTGTATGGGCGCATCCGGAAATATAACCGAAAAAGTTGAGGGTTACTAAAAGACCTAAAAAGGGTCTCGACTTATCGAACGAGACGATCTCTCTACCCGTAAGAAAGTGGTTTATTTACCCCAAGGAGCATATATGATTGTTTAAGAGAGATCACATGGTTTTACTGAACTAAACCCGGAAGCATGTTTGGTTGAAGGTTTCCCCAGGATGACGTCACACGAATATGTGTAAACAGGTATTGAGGTAGGTCCCGACTTTTCGAATAGGAAAGTGACAATAACTGAAAACGGTCATACTTTCCGAATGCGGGGTATATATATGTTTGTTTTTAAATGTCCACTGTGTCCTTATCATAAAGATTTTATAGAGAAATAAAACATGAAACTTGACAATAACTGAAAACGGTCTTTACTTTTCGAATGCGGGGTTAAGGGAGAGATACGGTAATTTTTTATCTCAAATGTTGACATACGTTATTAGAAACAGAAACTAGTGATTTTATATAAAAGTATGAATTGGGTATTATGAAATAATATGTTAGATATATACCCATATAATTGTGACTAGTATTGTATAGACCAAACAAGTTGTCTATTTGTTTTAAGGTTATTTAGACAACCGCATGGGCGATAATATAAGATGGAAAAGACACGGCATACCTCACGTTAGCACTAAACAGCCCTTTACGTTTGACTGCGACCGACAGGTGGAGAGCAACTCACATGGGCTATTTAGAGCTAACCTCAGGTTGTCTGGCTTGAGCTAGTTGTAGACTGTTAATCCATTAATAGTCGGCACTTGACTGAGAGCATACACTGTACGTAGCGATTCCAGACAATTTCTTAAATTTTATACAATCATATCATATTTGATTTGGTGTCGATAGAAAGCGCTATTCCTAACTAGAGCAGAACTGTCTTTATTTTTGTTCTGAGTTAAATATCAAGGAAGTTCTGGGCATTTGAATCTGGAATCTTTATAAAATGTTTCTGACAGGAGATAGCTCTAAATAGCCCTTTACGTATGTCTGCGACCGACAAGTGGAGAGAAACCCACGAGGCCAAGTGGAGAGAAACCCACGAGGGCTATTTAGAGCTAGACAGGAGACAAATTGCATATGAAAATCAATATATTTCATTTTTGTCATCCATTCATAAAATGAATAAATGTGACCATAAAATATTTAAACAATATACTTAATAGGTCAACCGATACTGTAACTTGCAATAATCTACGATTAAATCAACTGAAGATATCACAATGAATGCAAAATGGCGTCAACACGGACCAGCCAGGAATCATTGATTATCGCCCAGAAAAACGAAAACAAATCCGCCAGTTTTTAAAGAAAAATGCTTTGCGCACGGTTGCGCATGGGTGTGCGAATAAACAAATTATATGGGGTTGAAGCTCATAATCTAATACATATCTTCTAGATATGCCCAACATTGGGCACCACTTCGTTTAATAGAAACATAGCATTAAAGTGTGGACACTTTACAAGCTGACAAAATGGACTCCAGTCTAATATTTGAATATCAATTAATAGTGAAGCTGCTTATTAGCATATTTAGTTAAGGATTTGGTATTGGTATTGGTATTGGTATCGGCTGCCAGGGCTTTCGCCCACCCCGTTAAATGCCACTCCGTGCCACAGGGGGGATCCTCTATCAAGCGGGCATGTCTTCCTCCTTCTCTTTCTCTCTAGTTCATCCCCACCCTACCCCTTGGAAGGCATGCTCGCTGAACGTCCCTTCAGCATAAGGTTAGTTAGTGTAGGTTTGAGTGCGGTAAGTGCTGATAGATATGAGTCGATGTCCCTTCCCCCCAATCCCCAGACTCCTGCTTAAATACCTTCTATGTCGTATGCCCATTACCCTTGGTGAGGTCCTTAGCCCATCCCGCTATAAATCGTGCTCTTCTCACCAAACGCACATACACTAATTACCCCCCCCCTAATGTCCGGGGCCTTAACTAAGGTTTCTTACCATAAGATTATGGCTGGGCTTAAATACTATTTCCTCTACCTACACCCCAACTCCCTTGGGCCGACAGTATA
>LQRL01032415.1:0-10510 GCA_001703475.1 Hydroides elegans
GAAAAGCGTATTCTTAAAATGTATTATATGTCAGTATTAATGCTCTAATTTATTCATTCACAAATTGTATTTATTGTATTTTTAATTATTTATTGGTATAAGTCAAGCGTTTTAGTCACCTTTTTCAATTACAAGTTATAAACACATGTATAATCTCATTCATTCTAGTCAAATTAATGTATTAGTAAACTTAAGTATTATTGTAAAGCGCTTTGGGAAAACAATGTGTAATATCATTTTAAAAAGCGCTATATAAGCATTGTCTATAAATAAATAAATAAAAATAAATGGCATATGGCACAAGGATATACCGTATGATAGATTTTTAATATCATCCATGAAATGTCTGTAAACACTTATACTGCGACTTGCATGTGTTTCTTTACAACCAAAAAAACATATCTTATTGAGTACCTTCTATGAATAGAACCATTAATCATTATTTCCTGATAGGGTCTCATTTTGACGCTACAACTACATGTAAATCAACTGCGATGCGATGAGGAACTTTGGTATTTAATAAAAATAGAATATTACTGATTAGAGGACATCTGAAACGCCTTATTATCTAATTTATATTATGTATGACGTGGATTTTCTCAATAATCATTAATAACAAACATTCCATTTATGATTTTCCATCTATGCACGGAACCCTTCACAATATCTCGAACATATATCCATTGAAGGCACAACTATAACTACCTCTACAACTACTATTGTCACTACGACTACTACTACTACTTCTACTACTACTACTACTACTATTTAGTGTTCTGCAAAAACCTAGTAACTAGCAAAATATGAAAAATTTAGTATTTATTGGATATCGAGTTAGTAGGTTATTGCACATAATATTATCAATGCTACATTTACGAAATTGCAATTTGTAGTGAGATAGCACGCCATTTCTCTCAGCAAAAACATAGTATCTCTTTGTAATGGATTTGAGGTTTTTGTCGATTTTCTCGAAAATATCAAAAAGGTAGTTACTAGGTTTATGCAGAACACTGTAGAAATTTACTACAACTACAACAACAAAAAAAAACAACAACAACTACTACTACTACTACTGCTACAACTACTACAATATACTCGTTATGCATGAAACCCCTTACAAATATATAGAGCATTTTGACGCTGCAGCTTACTACAATGTAATGAGCAACTCCGATATCGCATTGACAATGATCAGACTCATGAAAAATACATCACGTTCGCTGATCCGTGGAACAGAGATCCATATGTGGTTCACATGGCGACAGTCAGATCGAGAAGGACATGTATTAGCTATAGGGAGACAATGGATTGTGGTTGAGGGTGTAAAGGGGTGGGTTGTCGGGGGATATCCGGGCAAGGTGTTTTTTTAATATATATTATACGGACGGTAGATGCACAAGGTATGTTGAAGGGAAACAATTGATTATTGGGGGAGGGGGATAAATTATGTGTCTGTCTGTCGAGAGTATGACGGGTGTAATATAGAAAGGGATGAGGATTTCTTAAAATATACGTTTTTGAGACGGTATAACAATCCTGATATGAACTAAATATTATTTTCATGATCAGGTTCATTGTAGGGATGCACTGTAGGTAACGCGTATCATTTCCTAAATAAATCATACTGTTTTTTTTTTCAAACAAATTATGCTTTACAGATCAATGAAGCATACACGGATTAGAGCATTGTGTTTTAACCTTCTTTGTTTGTTTCGCTTCCTCCCCGGGTTTCCATAATCTGGATCCGTTAGAATGATTGATGGACTAACAGGACCCTGTTTGCGTTTTGCGCTATTGTTTCACGAATTGCTACAGGAAGTTTCAAAGTATGACTTCAATTAGATTTATGATTATGATACAAGGGAGTTGTTTGTGTTTCTTGTTCAAAGAAGTGAAATTGCAGAGTAAATAATAAAGATGACATCAGAGCTAGTGCTTTATTAGTCTGTAAACAAAACTGATAACTGTTCAAAGCAATATGAGTATGGTTATAACATTATTTGAAACATCATCAGATTCTAATGCAATTATTACTGGATAGTGATACTTTTGATCTGATATGATTAAACAGACTCAAAAAATAAAAATAGATAAAACTTCAATTTTTCTTTCATCTAAGCCTAAGGATACACAATAAAAAAACACTATTTAGTTATTGCTAGTATCATTTTTTATTGCAGTAAGCAATGTGTGAGGATAAAAATATGTGATCGTCATAATAAATAAAGTCAAAGTTATAATAAAGATATATTATTTATTGTAGTAAAAGGATTTGTAGTAAAATATGAAGGGATTGAACATAGAAGCGAATATTTTGTAATCACTGCCTCGTAACTTAATGATATCTTTTTTACATAGATGTATAAACCATGCATAATAAAACAGTTATTTGATCATTACTTGAAGCAATTGGATAAAAATATAATAAATAGGATATATGTAAAAACAATAATATTTCAAATATAGTGTTATCCAACATGGGGAACGGAACAGTTGTTTCAACTCCATCAGATATAAACGTACAATAAAAAAAAACTAACTATGCAGTAACTTATCAACAATGACACAAAACTATTTTTAATAAAATATAGGGATAGAATAATATTATATCAGAAAGCGTAAATTGCTATCACCATGGGCAACGGAGCAGTAGTATCAACTCAATCCGATCCGGAATTGCGCAAAACCAACCAGGAACAGGAACCGTTAACGGATCGCGATCGGATAAAAGCCGTTATCCGATTGGCCCAAAAGAACACACGCGATACCGAACACTTTATACACGCACTCCAAAAAGAAAGAACCGCCTTATTAGTGGACAACGAGTTCTTTCTGCAGCGCATGAAGGAAATCAATGAGGAATTATTGAAAAAGTCTCGCGGTGAGAACGAGAGTTCCGACGAAGACGAGACTTCAGAAGAGACCGGAAGTGAAAGTGATACAGGAAGCGATACTGACCCGGAGGTAGATTCTAGTTCCGGTTCTGATAATGATGACTCAGCAGAAAAAAAAAGTGATATTTTACCAGTATTAAAAGAAGAAGAAAATGAAGAAGGTGATAACAATAACATGCATGATGGACAGAAAAATGAAAGAACCAGTGAATCCCCGGAGGAAGAAAGTGATAGATTAGTTAAGGAAGAAATGGATAAAATGGATTCTGGCAATGGAACCATGTCGCCACTAAGTGACACAACCAAAAAGAAACCGCGTAAGAAAAAACGACGCAACAATAAATCAGACAAGGGACACGATTCACTGCACTTGCCAATCATAAACCAGTGTTCTCCCGAAGAACGTAAGACGTTGAGCTTGTTAAGGCAGATAGTTGATATAGAAGTGGATCCGAAATATCTTGGACACCGCTTCAGCCCGGTGTATACGAATAAGGAACGAGAGGTGCAACAGAGGTGGAGAACGCTTCAGAGGTGGGTGTAACCGATTAACATTACTCAATTTATTCTTTTTAATTCGATGATAATTTCATTAATGTACATTTTTGTCCTTTATCAAACGATAGACCTGTATCAAAGAGATAGGCCTTATAATTTGGTTTGATTTATTATCCAGTCAAATGTTATTTTTGTGCAAATTTCAAATAGGTAATCAACACCATATACCGCAGTTATTTGCTAAATTGAGTTTTATCAAGGGGATATGATGGTGTTTTTAACAGCATATATCTAACAATGATAAATACATATATTCATATACGAGTGCATTTAACCGTTTTCAAGCCCGAATTGTACCCGAATATATAAATGAATATATCAGTAAATAAATCAGTATTTCAAATAACTTAGACGTTGCCGAATATATAAATGAATAATCATAGAAAAATGCATCAGTCTTTGAAATATCTTTGAAACGTTGCTCGCATTTAAAGTTATCAAAGAAATATTTCAAGAGTCTTTGAAATAATAATTAAGCTTTTACATGTTACATAAATGTATGTTGCATCTGAAGGTCAAATTCCAGCAAAAGAAGTGGTAATGGGATTGTTGCAGATGTTGAAGAAGAGAAAAGTGAGTCAATACCTTTATAAAAAAACACTTTTGGTATTCTGCTGTTAAAATTGCATTTGTACTATTCATCTGAATGTCGATTCCAACTTTTACGCTGGTCAATATGTAATCAGTCTTCTTAAATGGTTATGTTCATTTACCATTTCCAATGCATGCACAAATTGGTTTATGTTCTAATCTTTCGTTGCAGAATTGTACGAAATCGATGTTGGTATTCAAGTCCTTGCGTAAACAAAGTTATATATTGAGCTAGCTTTTTTTACAATTATCTCAAGCTATAATGAATGTATTCCCAGATTTGTTTGTTTTATTCAAAAGGGCAGAATCGCGTGTTGCGTCGTCTCCACACCATCACGGAAGAACAGGAACGATTGAAACAAATGCTAAAGGAGATGAAAAAGAACGTCAAGGCACTCAAAAAGAAACTCGTGAGTATCTCTCTCGTTTATTTTTCAATTTCAGTAACTAAAGAGTCGTTGTTATGTCCTGCGAAGATGTTTTTATTTATTGAAGTAACTAATGCCCCATTCAGGCAAACAAAATAGTCCTAAAATTAAAAACTGGAAAACCGAAAGCTCGAATGCCACATTTGTATAAAAGTCACAAATTGATCCATACAATTTATTGCAAACAAAATGCGAAAAATAAAACAACCTTTTTATCAATAGGTATGAGTTTTTTTTACGTTAACACGGCTTAAGGGATAGTGAATGTGTTTTCATTCCCAACGGTTGATAATGGTTGCATGGCGTCTTTTTTTCTGTTCGTAATGGTTCCCGCGTCGTCGACACGGATGAATTTTGAGGGTACAATCCTTTTACAGTGATTCTACAGTATATGATTCAGAATTGACATGTATGCAAACCCATTCTGAATTAAAACGGGCATACATATATGGATCTAAGTTCAAATCAGGAACATGAAAAACGTGAATGTATAACGTTTCCCTTGAATAAAAAAACTGGAGTTCATTATAATAACAAGCGTTGAGCGAATCCAAGATATATCGCCAGCTAAAAAACAGTGGCATTTGACTATATTCAATTTGCATGCCGAATCTCCTTTGCTCGACACATAATATTTGACTTTACCTTGTTTCTATATACACTTGAGCACTCCTGATGAAGGGCACCCCACGACCTATTTTTTTAGGTTTTTCTTTGAGCATTAAACCACGAATGACATAGAACTACAGACAATTGTTGCGTTATTTATTAATAATAGGTGTATTTAGTACCCTGCAAATTAAAAAAAAAACTATTTCTCATGATATGAAGTTTATTGTCCCAATCAAAAATTTCTACGCTTTTGCACCTATGTGTAGATGACACATAACCACATTTCGAGAAAAAAACAACAGTTGTAGATACATTTGTATATGAGCTAAGTTGGCTCATTTTGCCAGCAAGGACAGGGAAAGGCACATCCTTTTCAGGAAAAAAAACGGAAACGGTAATGTGCGATCAGTGACTCTCAGCGTCTACATCTGCATAATTTGAATTGGTATAAAATGAAATAATCCCAGCGGAATTAATACCGCTGGGTTTTCTATGTTAAATACAAATTTTAATTCCGCAGATGCCAACGCAAAGAACCGCTGACCGCACCATAATTCATGTATATACATATCTATAACCAGATTTTACCCATGATTTAGTTTATCTTGCCTAGGGACACTTCTTTGGGAAACACCTCTTCGGGTGCTCTTGTTCTGATCCATGATAGTAATAGAAATGCATGAACATGGATTCGATTTGCTCTCACAATCTTACGCGGATTTGTAAATTGAGCTGATCTTGTAATTTGTGTGCTAAGAATATAAGGCAATATTAAGAACAGAAAGAGAAAAAACATTCATTTACTTGTCTATATCGACGTTTCATGGTCTGTTTTGAACAATTTTTACTTTAATTTCGGGTGTCTACTATATTTGGGAGTTAATGCGTTTTCAGGGTTTCCTACTTGAACTTATATGTAACGGATAAAACCGGGCCGTTAAAAGACATGCTTTTCTCGGGCTCACTTTTAACGGAATATTTTTGAAGATTTTTGATGTTTTTGTTGTTGGCAAGTTCGCAAACTTAACTTGTTGTTTGAGCATCGTCGTGATAACGATGTAATGACTATCGTTGTGATGAGAGTATTTATCGTTTCAACCCCATTTGAATGGCTACGAACAACCCTCTTCATTTGTATAATTCTCCATAAAAGAGACATGCGGTTCAGTACAAGAAACCATTCATATAAACCAAGTCATGCATGCCCATCGTGTTCAATGGTCGATGAATTATTCATTACAGTTTCCATGTCCTAATTTATTGATACATTGCATTGTGTGCATGAATGGGAAATGCTTAATTAGTTTAATGATGCTCGAGTAGTGAAGCATATTGACAAATTGTCGAATGTTAACCTTTTCAATTTGGGTTTATTTAAGAAATGGAACCGGATCGATGGTTTTAAGTACAGTTACGTCTAGTTTAACATGTAGAAGTCATACTTTTAAACATATGGAGTTTAGGAAGATTGATCTTACGACGTTAGGAATAGTCCGTTTATTATACGAATAACGTCGCTTCACATCTTGCCGAAGATGACATCTATGCTATATCTGATATAATTTGATGTTCTTAATCCTGATGTAAGATACATGTTAAAAATATAAGAAGTAAAAAAGACACGTTTATATATGATATCATCATCTACAATAAGAATACGTTAATCGTAGTGGTATCTGAAGTATTACATAACAAAACACTAATCGTTTCGTTTTTTTTTCCTTTTTCTATATATTGACTTGTGTCGCCTTCCAATCTGGACCCTTAAGCAAATATATACATCAACAAGAAAATGTTATTAGTCCGTTATATAAACGCTATATAATTGTAGTTTATTGGTCTTAATTGGGTGGCAAAGTAAGTAGCTAGAACATTAAAGAAAAAAAATATAGATTTTATGTTAGAAGTTTGTAATTAAAATGAAAAGGTTAGAATAACATTAAGAATTAACTTTATATCATAAACCCTTTCGGAAGACATTACACAATGATAATGTATTTCAATAAGTATATAAAAGAAGATATACAGTTTAATGAAGATAAATCTAAACTCATGATTAAAATCCATAAATGTTACCCCATGCTGCGCGCATATCATTTACAATAATCTACAAATCGATCTCTTATGACCTCATCCAAAACCCACTTATCGAACACCGTTCGTAAGTAAATAACAAGACAATACACTAAAAGACGGGATCAGAAACGTCTTTTCTATCTAAGATATAGATCTGGATCAAGACATCGAATAATACATGAGCCCTGTACACACTCAATAAATACAAGTCATAGAGACATAAGGGATTGGGCACATTGAAAGTTTTTTTTACTATCTATTGTCCCCTAACAAACTATGTTTTCCTTTCTTTTTCATATGGGATATTCATAACTGTATCCAAATGTTTTGACGAAAAAGGTTTTGCTTGGTTTCTCATAAGGATTATATTGGAAGGAACGGTTTGTTAGAGTAAAAACGATAAAAAAAAACGTCCAATGTGGCCACGTCCTAAGACATAAAAAGGGGGATTCTCTCTACCGTCTTTATATGGAATAGGGGAGACGGGATATGGCTATTTTGAGTTTTATATATGACTTGTGTTCGAGTGTCGTCAAAAAAGCGTTTATTGAGCGGGCTCCGAGATTGGGGGTTATTATTTTCGCGGCGTATCGAACACTAAGCAGTAACTAAAACAAGAAATACTCCATACATTATATGTGGTGTTGTGTATTTATGCTACTGTAATTAATCATATTAAGCTGGGTTAAATTAAAGAGCAATCAATTTGTTTATGGACGAGTTGAACCTGGACTGGTTTTATATATGAAATATTCATAAACATTAAAGGATATATACATAATCATTTACTAGAACACGGAATAATATTAATATATTCTTGTTAAATATATGCTTGGATAAATTTTTCAATCGCATTTTAGATATCACAATGACTGACGTAAGTAAGGGATTTATTGTGCTAATAAGATATTTAAAATATGCTTCATCAGGGTCCTAGCCACACTCTAAGCCTTTTCTTATTTTGTCCTAACAAAATATGTTCCCAAATGCTTGGCCTGTGAGCATCTAAAAAAACGCGATTTACTGCTCGTGGAGTTTTTGATTTCCCATAGAGTATGAAAACACATTAAGAGGGGGTGTACCTTGGCTCAAACTCGACTTGGCCGGTCGTGACTCCCACCCATAATTAAGATATACAGCTAAATGTGATACCCTATGATGTGACATTAAACCCAAGGCATGATTATATCATACCTAGCAATCCGATCAATAATGTTCCCATCAATAAAGTTTCTGCCCATAAAGTTACCAAAGATGACATCATGGGACAAACTTTTGCGCCCGGACCCACTCGGCAAGACGTCAACGGACGTTGAGCGGACGTACTACATTGGGCCCGTATGAAAGTTTTCCGGACGTCCTTATTTGTCATGGACGTAGAAAAGACGTTGTATCGACGTTGTGTCCGAATCGGACGTAGGTATTACGTTTTGCGGACGCCGGGACGTAAAAGGACGTCCGGAAAACTTTCATACGGGTCCAAAGTAGGTCGTGCTCTCAACGTCACGACCGAATGCGATGTACTATGGACGACCCTTGCCGAGTGGGGAAGGTTTCAGTCCAAACATTTTAAGCCCAACTTAGAAAAAGTAGGGATGTGTGACATATGTAACATATTTTCGGATGATAATATATGAAGGGCACCCCACGACCAAATTTTTAAAAAGTGTAAATTTGAGCATAAAACCACTTAATACATTGAAATATACAATAAATATTTAAATTTAGAAAACTATTTTTTTACACAAAGGTGTTCCTATTTTTGTAGATAGATGGGCTCATTGCGCTCATCTAGCTAGCTAGAATCCGGAACACATTTTATCAAACATAAAAGTTGTAATTCCTATATACATGACCATTTTTTACTCATATTTCAGTTAATCTTGCCTACCTTCATATCTCTACATAAAATTAAAATCCAATTGGTCGAAAGAATTAGTCAAACTATATAAAAATGTTCAGAAGGTGTTCCTTCAATTTTTGTAACTAGAAGACCATTTTCGAAAATTTGTAGCTAGATCGATTTTGAAAAGGAACACCTTTTTTGAGGAACACCTTTTGGGGTGCTCTTCATATATATCTAGGGTAATTATTTCATTTAACATTCGCATGTGCCAGACGTTGGACCATAGTGCTATCGCTGATATGTATGTATGTGTACATGTTCGTCGGAATCCATTTGATCGGAAGGCCTCTTGGGCGGAAACCTTCTATTGGCCTGATTTACGGATACTCCTGAGGGGTACTCAACGATTTATTTGTTAAAACTGATCTCATTTTATTTATTGCTTATCGGAAGATGATCAGATATATTTGCAATAAGCTTAATACACTGATTTGCATCAAAATGTTTATTCTGAAGTTGCAAGCAAGAAACACAGAAAAGCTACTGCAAGCAAATATACAATCTCCTTCCAGAATAAATATTTCAGGAAATCAAGTGTGTATTTGGTTATTCCCTTACATATTCGTTTTACATGGTCCAAATTGAAATACATCTGCATTGGTTGATATATTTACAAACATAGTCCTAGAGTAAAATAATATTTTCGGAAAAAATGTCTGTTCGGAAAAATTAGCAAGCAAGGAAGAGCTGCTGCAAGAATAACAATTTACCCGAATAAATCGTTGGTTGCCCTCGACTCATTCATGGTTACAACTGGGTCATCCACTCATTTTGAAATAAATAAAAAATATATTAATTGGGCCTCTAGTTGTTATTTTTAGTTTTTAATATAGCTAGCTATGCGTAAAATTAGTTTATATTTAACCTTTTAGACAATAAAATGTTATCTCTTTATATCAATGATTTATGCATCAATTATTCAAAAATAAATAGCATCATCAATCAAAACGCCTAATGAATGCCTGGAATAAATAGATAGAGGTATTTACAATATGAATGTTATCATATAAATTTTTATTTAATATCAATGGGTATTATCCGGTTTATAATAGTCGAACGTATCGAAAATATGCAACTTTGAACCTGATTGAATGACGAGAGGAAAAAAAACCTTCTGACTAGCACGTATATTGTGATTAATGGAATAATTAATATAGTTCATACTCAACAATAGTTCACCATGTAAACCTCATTTTAACGTTATTTGTTTCACTTCATACTGCTCGTAAATCAAACAAATATTAACCAATCGCCAGATGTTTTAATTACTCAAAATCGGATGTCGACGTTTGAAGTCAAATGCGACGTAAAAATGCGACGTAAAAAATATCTACCTTATATACATACAAGACTGTCCAAGGACAGTGTGCCACACCTTGCACAACTCTAGTAAACCCTTGTAACTATGAAGTTATCAACTATGTTTATTCGGTATAGCGTTATAG
>LQRL01032467.1:5060-15404 GCA_001703475.1 Hydroides elegans
AGATGTGGAGAGACAATTTTGACATTTTGAAGTATTTATTTCAAATGATAATAAGGGACTTAGATAGTAATTATTTATGCATGAATATTGATTTTGATAAGACATGTTGTCAAAAAGCGATGGCGATTTCCTGCGTTCGTTCACATTATTTTGAATGATGATGATGATACGAAAGCTTTCAGCTGCAAACATTGATACAAGAATACTCATTTTGGGACAAAGGTGAATGACCTAAAGTCGAATGACCTAAAGTCGAATGACATAAAGTCGAATGACCTAAAGTCGAATGACGTAAAGTCGAATGACCTAAAGTCGCTGTCATCGACAGTGAATCCATCAGATCCGGACACTTCACTAAACCGGGCAAATAAATCCAAATTCAACGTATTTACTGTTTATAGCATGTCCGGAATAATGGATAGGTTTACTATATTAAATTTTTTGCTGCAATGCATGGTATTGACTTGGCATTTGGTCGAGAGGACAGAATGGGCAAATCGAATGTCGTTGCATGTTTCACGAAACAAGTATGGACCTACAAACGAATCCTCGGGCTAAAATCCTATATACATGTATAAGCTAATCTATATTGCTGCACGACGAGCGTTCAAACTATATGTCTTCATCAGTTCAAGCACATCCATCTTCATGTCTTCCAAGACTAACCTAATTAAAGCCAGCGTTGGCAATTACCATATTCCTGGGTTGCTTGCCCGAAAAGCCGCTAATTAAACATAGTGGTCAAACTCCCCGTTTGACTCCCCAACTCACTTAGGGGCAAATAAGTCAATAACAACAAGGTTTGCATTCCGAGTTAACTCAGTAATACAAATGTAATGCTGGAATCTGGTTATAGTGATGTTTCCAACGCCAGGGGTTTGCGGGTTTTAACCTCTGGTTAGAAAATAAAGATGTTAGAAATTGTCACATTATTGGCTTTTCGTACTACGAATGCCTTTATATTGTGGAGGTTGCAGAGAGTCAAAAGTGGGAAAAGGGGATGGACGAAGGGATGATGGGGAGGGGTGGGGGTGGTCAGCTTAGAGATAGAGCTCGGATGGGGGCGGTGGGAAGTTGTTTCGTCCGGACCTCAATGTACGGACGCTATTTCGATTCCGTGATGGCCTGTGAACGGGACAAGATACAAGACGTTACGCATCATAGTTTGTACCATTTTCTGTCTTAAATAATCGAAAATTCGTGAAGTGACATCAACATAAGCTATGCACAAGCCCTTGTTTATAGGCATTTGGTCCCGCGTCACAATAACTTGATCAAGTTTTGGGTGACAAAGAAATCGCATTACGAACCCATCATCCTGTTCGATCGCACTCTTAGCCATCGACAAGCCACTATGGTTTACCCAAATATGCTCTTTGCCTTACCGAGGGTTAGACAAAATAAGGAGATATAGACAGGGTTTGGCGCTTTAAGTTTGAGTAGTAATCCTAAGTTTGAGTAGGGGATCAACATTTACTGTTGTTCTTTTATCGCATCTGCGTCGGAACCATGCAAAAAATAAATCTTGATATTTTTTTTTACCCAACGAAATAATGTCCTGCCATTGTTGTTTGCAATACATATGATTGCTTGTATTTGTTGCGTCTCATGGATCTATCCCGTAAAACTCGTTTACCTCTTTTCCGAATAAAAAACCGCATTTTAAGTTGAGTCAAGCTTAAACTTTGAAGTAATGATAATGGAGTTGTCACGCTTCTTACTTCTTGCCTCTGCAGCCAAACTTTTTTCTCTTTGACCATCCAAGCCCCAATTAGACTTCTGTCGCATCCTTCATGTATTGAACTCCAAAATCACAAATTTGTAATCATGGATTTATCTCCCTAACTCTATTGTTAAGTGCGTGTAAAAGGGTTCTTATTGTGAAGCTTTTGCAATCAAAGCGAAATTGTGTTTTCGGATTGTGTCCAGGGGAACGAATGGAAATTTGTCACCAACGAGCATCCTATTACTCACTCGGCACACTAGCTTTTGGGATTGGAGGAGAAATTCAAGAAATAAAGGGATTAAACCCCCGTTTGGACTGTAGCTATACAGCTTTGTTTTGTCATATAATCTTGAAGATGTAATAACTTTAATAACATGGACAAACTTATAAATAATTCACTATTTATGTCGAATTCCAACTACATTTCCTTGTACATTTGCAATAATAATAAAAATGTTCAATGAATAGAATCAAAAACGTATACAAACTTTTGTATGGTTTTATGAAAATTGATTGAGTTTTCTCAGTCCAATCCCTCGAAAATCCATTAGATCCTTAAAATAAGAAATTCCTGACGCGCTAACTGGACTCCCATTAGTGTCCCATTGTTGCGCGATTTACACAGCTTCTTTTTGGAAAATTCAGCTTCTTTTTATTGTCTCTGAGATGAGTTCCTATCTAATTAAATCTTTCTTTATTTTTGTTTATGGTTTTTCTTGGTCATTGTGGAATTCCTTATGCGATGAAATTCTGCAGCTAGCGTTTTAAGAACAATACACAGGGACCTTGGACAGAAATGTTGTTGTCAGAAATATGCTATTCTTTAAATACTGCTGTCTTGACAGACTGAGAATTTCTTTTCTCAACAAATACTCTCTCTTTTATATAACTCTTCATACTTTTTTTTAAATGCTTGGAAATAAATTGAATAAGTTAAATAATAAAAAGTTATTTTTGTTATGTTTAGGGAAAGGACGCTTTCAGTTTGCCGAGTGCGCTTACATTATACATTTGATTTTATTCCCGTATTTCGGAGCAGATACAATAAGAGGGATACCAAAACCTGTTACTCATTATATATAGTTGTGATGCATCGTTAACAGCTTCATTCTGAGTAGAAGAAATGGATCTGTAAACAATGTGCAAGTGCAATATAACAAAGTGATATTTTGTTTAGTATACATGTCATTGTGCAATCGCTTGGTTATCGTTAGTAGAAATCGTCTTACTACGATGGCCGAAAAGTGACATACATGTTCTCAGGTTTTAATATTTTGTTCTCCTAACTTTTCAAAATTTTGTTACGACAGGTCCAAATATTTATGAAATTATTAGGACACTTGATAGTAGTTGGCTTTGATTTTGCGTAAATGAAACGATTTTTGTTTGAATTGAACATTCCGTTTGATTTCTCATTACTATAAGCACTGGCATTGTCTCTTCTCAGCCATCGTAGTGATAATCTGCGTTATAACTTTGGGTACAGATTGGTTCGTTAGTTACGTATCTATAATAACATTTCCCATCTCCGATAGCTGTTAGGATTCTCACTGATTACATGTGTTAACTAAGTATTCACCTCCCTCGAAATGCCGCCGCTATTTCTATCCAAACTTTGGCGCTTTTGGTCCTTAAAGACTCCCCAATTTTCCTTTGACTCACTAATGACCACTTTACCATTTGAGCAGATCCAACCATCCATCTTTGGCAGTGTTGCCAACTCTTGCGATGGAAAAAGCGCGAACAATGCGCTGAAAACAGGCGAAGAACAAGCGAAAAAAAAATCAAATTTAATCTTTAAAAAATATCACTTTTTCATCATCAAAATCACAATTCAGTACAAAAATCTGTAAAGTAAATATAGCAAAAAATAAAATTCCGAAAACAAGCAAAAAAAACAAGCAACCCGCGAAAGCCCGCGAAAAAGGTTTAAAAGAAGCGACTTTTCGCTTGTTTCCCGCGACATTGGCAACACTGCTTGGTTGCTCAGTGAGCTGTTCAAGAAACGTTGTTCTTGAGTAATGACTACGACATTTTCTTGCATCTTGCATATCTGTCTTGATGATCGCACTGGACAAAACGTTGTGGTCAAGATATGTGCAAGATGATGCATACAAATTAAGAATAAACTGAGCAAATCGTCGGAAAACGTCAAAATGAAAACAAGATGATCGATCAGAAAAACGAACGAACCTTTATTAGTTTACAAAACTCTCCCATTTTGCCGGTAACCGGTATATTGTACCGGCTGTGACGGGCCGATGTCATATACCGGCTGCCGTAAGTTTGATGATGAAAGGAAAACATCACGATCTTAGGCAAATGGAGGCATATAACAAAAGTTAGGTCTTAAATAGAGTAGGAATCTCTCCCGATGCAATTAAAAAAGTGCCTTACTCCATTTGCAGCAGAAATTACAACTCCCCTTGGCTTTATAAAAATCAAGAGCAACACACATCATTTATTAAAAATGTGTTTTTCCCACAAGGCCCTTAATGCTTTGAATTGCCCTCTTAAATATTCATGAAGGGCACAAAAATAATCCTATGTTTTCTGGTCATATATTTGGATGCAATTTATCCCCAGTGTCCTACAGAGTGGCGCCCTATATTTTAGGGACTCGCAAAAAAGTGGGCTCAACCAAGCTGCATTACTAGATTATTGTGACATAAACTGCCGTCGAAATGCAACATAAACGCAAATCCGCCCGTCATTGCCTTTTTATCCGTCCTGCCAAATGCCTACTTATTTAAAGTGGTGGAATCGTAACTCGGAGCCTAATGTAGAAGGATGGGGACGTTTAAAGCCTGGAAATCGCTATGGTCCGGAGATAAATTCGTCGTTAAACGCTTTATCAACGGTCGTGATGTATGTTGATGATCGAGCTCAATTTGCTTCTAAACTCTATAAACGTTTATCAAGCCAATACACCCTGTGCTAAATACTAGCTCAAATAAAAAAAATATCTAATATTTTCAAATCAAATCAATATTTCAACTATGATTTCAGAGAGGATTTTTATAAAACTAATTCTAGTTTAAACTCTTATTTTTTTTTATAGTAATAACCTCCTTTATTATCATTCGACACATGGTTGACTTGGTGCTATATGGATGTTGGAAAAACTGACTGGTTGTGTCAGCTAACAAGATGGAAGATAGATCGACTGATCGTTCTAACAGCCTTTCATCGCCGCCTGTATCCAAAACGCCCCGTACCGTCCTCCATATACCATCAGAAACCAATCATATGCTATTCAAAAGCATCCAGATTTTCTGCTTTTTCAGGAGCTTTTCCGAGACGCCTTCACAATGGTGCAGCCAACATCTTCTTTAATGCGTCCTAGTAACATCTTTAACATGTATTTATTCAATCAAACTAGTAGGGCATATGATTGAAGGATGCCACTCATCCTTCTATATTTCGAGGTCCAGACCTTAAACCGTCATTACCTATACTTTGACATGCATTTCCGAAAACACTTCACACAAATGTGCTTGTTATTTGTTCACGCCGTACGGGCTCCTTATTTCTGTCAATCCAGTCGAGTTAATAAGGGGAATGATACATTG
This sequence comes from Hydroides elegans, assembly GCA_001703475.1. Classification (NCBI taxonomy): domain Eukaryota; kingdom Metazoa; phylum Annelida; class Polychaeta; order Sabellida; family Serpulidae; genus Hydroides; species Hydroides elegans. Next base: position 10,359 of record LQRL01032467.1, read on the forward strand.
GCTCTGCCCATTGGTGCCGAAAGGCGCGTCTCCACATATGGAGCCAACATGTTATCTATATCTATCTATCTAGCATGTTATCTAGATCCAATCTTGTTCCTATCTAGAACCCATTTAGATCCGTTCACAGATACATATTCATTTTCACTGGTGAGGTACATGCCCGAACTGAATCGACTCCACATAGTTTTTCCGAATGGATGCCTATGGGCTGATCAAATTCCTGAGAGCGAATGACATACTTCTCTCTCAGTATGCTGCAAAGCACATCATCTTAAAGTAATTCAACTCGAAATCAATGATAATTTATACAAATTCCATAAGATATATATTATACAGGTCCCATATTCTCCGCTCCACTTAAGTTTAATATTACCCTTAAAACCAATGTAAAAGGGTGGGGAAAATTGTAAGTTTAAGGTTAAGGTTAAAGCGGAGAATATGGTACCAGGTCTTCAAATTATCTTCGTCAGCTTAAAAAGTCTCAAAATTCAGTTTATTTAAATAAACGTTAAGTTGCTGATGGTCAGCCTAGAAATGCTAAATCCAGGTACTTAGGTCAAATGATCATGGAGAACCCCAAATTATGATGCCCCCACGGGTGCTTACCAAGCATTAGGGATTATACGGAGGTGACTTGTAAAAGTGGCCGCGATCACTCAAAAGCTGAGAGCAATCCATCAGCAGACCGATGTCTTATTCATGATATTCCTCTTGCAATCTGGCATCCCAAGAGGAATGCACGTTAAGGGGATGGAGGACGCCACAAAATTGAAGATTGTAGGGGAGGGTTGGGGGCTACGGTCGGAGAAAGATGGCCTTACCGATGGGACTGTAAGAGGCTGTAAAATAGAGTGATGTCTTGCCACAACTGCCTTATATGAGTGGATATACTGCCCCCTCCCTTACACCCCCTCCCTTAACCCCAACGTATTTTGCGCTCAAGACGCTTATGGACATACTCATGGGACGATGTCTAATATGATACATGCTCGCATCTGAGTAGGGCGTCCCTGGGCCTCACCCGAGCGAGTCATCGATGCGTGCGAGGAAGATAGATGGCTTGTTCCCTTTTGATTAACTCCAAATATCTCAAACATCTTCATTGTATTTACTCTGTGTTCATCACATCTTCATTGAGTTGCCATGCCGTGTCTGTCAGCGATTTGCCGGGGTGTGATATTGGCGTTGTTTGTTTTCGATATCTCCTGTTCAGTGCTGAACTGATCGGTTTGGTGAAAAGTATCCGGAAACGTGATTGCACCAATAAAAACCGATGCTGATCCGTCATCCTCAGAATTGATAATGTGTTGATTAAGCGCAATCCTTCTTTGATCAAGTAACTTCTATCTAAACAGTACCCAAACTGATGAGCAAAAAACTTTTAAAAAAATGAAGATATTTCAGAGCGAACGTTTGACGAAATTGAAAGTTACAGGTTGTCTTATCATCAGAAAAACGACAACAGGTCGCTTTGAAACACAATATGAAAGTCGTCACCCTGATTAAAGTCTCCCTTCTCGCTGTCTCTCTGATACAAAAACCTCCCCAATGTTTCAGCATATCACAAGAGCGCCTTCGGCTTCTCTAATGTTTTTGCAGATCTGATGGTGCCATGGTTTTCTGGCGTCCCTGTTTTTCTTTATTATCACTTTTTATTTTATCATTTTTTGCGACTATCTCGACTCCATCCTTAATGGTATTATTCTTCTTCTCCTCAACAGATGCTCAGTGTGGACCCCCTTTTTTAAAGAAAACATTGTGACTCAGCTATTTTTGTAAAAGGAAAACGAGCCGTCAAGTCTAGCGCTCAGCCACCATTTATCCGAGTGTTTAATGCTCAGCGGATAACTTGTTATAAAAGCTTTCTATGCACAGACTACATCAAATGCGTTGGCTCCGATAGCTATGTTTAGCCAACTAATGAGAAATTAAGGATGAGAAAAATGTTGCCTGTAATGTAAAGGGCGCCCACACGCGACATTCTGTTGGTCGTGTGAATATGGTTATTTTTGTACCATTTACATGTATATCATAATAGAACTTAAATCCGCTTGGAAATAACTACAATGTGTCTACAGCTCTTATTATATGACAAGTTCAAACTTTTTTTTTATTTCTAACGCCTTGGAGCTTACCTACCAGGATGTATCCTTAGGAAACAACAGACGGTTTGATATAAACTAGAAATGTGTCCCCTTTGACGCACGAGCATCGGGTATTTCATCCATGTTTCCTTTGAGCATATTTCTGATTTTAAACTCACACTCGAAACAGATCGTCTCAAATAAAGTAATTTTGCAAGGACATTTTCAAAAATTTTATTGAATTTTCGCTACTCGTTATTGGCAATTTTTCAAGCTTCTTCCAATTCTTTCTCCTCCCTAATGCCCGTATTGTGAAGAGCTGTAACTAAAAATGTCAATGTAATTACGGCGAAAAATGGCGGAAAATTGAATCAACGCCTCGCTAACCAGTTGGTGGTAATAACGAGAAAACCCAGTGTAATCACGACAAGAAAACCCGAAGAAAAGCCTTTAATACCTTGGTTGTTACCGCGAGAAAAACAATGAACCCAGGAAATTTATGCTTGGTTCTGTGATTTGGAAATCTTGAAATTGGGTGATTTGCTTTCATTATAGCTCACCTGATTGGTTTTTCTTTAGATATTAGTAACATTAGAGAAGCCAAGGAGATGGATTTATTTAAAGATACCAAAATATAAGCTAACAATTCGGATCAGAAACTAGACGTCGACAAAAATAACGCAAAAAAATATTTTTAGGAGGTTTGTTTTACTTCATAACTATGGTTTAATACCGAATTTCATTATCATAAAAGCATAAGCTTATCTGGGGCAAATAGTGCAATGAAAACATTTATAAACGCAATGAGAAACAAAAATATCACACAGAAATATGTGTCACACGGGCATTTCTCCATCGTAATTGGAGTAAAAATAATTTGCTCTCCTCTTACGAAATGATAAACATAGTCATCCAATACCCGGCAGACTCTGCAAGCTCCGCACCGACCTGCCCAGAGCGTCAAATTGCTGGTCTAATTACGGAATCGACCTCAATATGAGGACTGATTGGTGTCTGTAGAATTCCCGCTTGCTCCTCCGAGTTATCATATGAGTCATCATAAATCATACTGCAGTTGGGTTATTATGGCAGCATGAATAGGTTTTGGGGACAGAGCAATGTTCCATCTCTTTGAGCAGAGGGACAGAGTCATATCTTTTTGAAGAGGAGCCAAAGGAGGTTTGTGTGTTTGGTCAAAGGGCCGTGCTTAATTGCTTCCAGGAAGCGGAGACTCGGAAATACATGTTTGCGCAAGTAAAGGGATTCCAATTATGGATGTAATTGCCCGGTCTCTATGTAGAATTTGGTTGTGATAGGAAGGGTGCTTTGATGAGCGTCTGCGAGTGTTTTGCACACTGCGAATAATGAAGCGAACGATACCATAAAAAGCCTGCGTATTTAAAGGCGCATTCACGCTTTTTTTTCGGAGCTTTTTCGTTTGCGTGAACGCGACCTTATGCTAACAATGAAAAATATAAAAATTGTGAAATTGCCCTTAAGAGGCAAATTTACCCGAGCATATGAACTGAGACATCTGGATATGAAACGCTGGGAAACCTGCATTGAATATCCTTAGTATTGTAATTCATGTTTATTTATAAATTCACGTTTGATCGATTTGCATTACTTATGCATCAACTGAAATGCCTTATCAGAAACTAAAATTCCTATCACAGCGCAAATTCCAAATAGAGCTCCAAAAAATAGTCCATAAAAGCATTATCTGCATATTTTACAGACCGCTTTAATGCAAAAACGTGAGTTGTTTCACAATTTTGAGTTTGAATAAAAGCTAATGGGAATGGCGTGAAAAAATAATGAAGCGTGATAAAAATATATTGATTGCGCAATTATTCCAAAATAGGCCCCGATTAATTCGGTCATATGAGGATACAGGTTGATCCTTCCATTAGGACTCAATCCATCAATTTTGGTCCTGAATTAGAATTCTCAGAATCGGTGAAATCGGTAAAAAATGTCATTTGTTCCTATAGCCATGAATATAATACATTGCTGCGGAACTCAAAACGGGTCTGAGTACATCAAAACTCTACTCAGCCCCTATACCTCATAATTTACAAAACAACATATACATTGTATTCCATTTTTTTTATTCATATCATGATTATTTTTTTTGAGGATATAACGTCTGAAAATTAATATATGCTCCCCTGAACCATCTGGGACTTTTCAACATATAATTTTAGGCAACGCGAACCTGAGTAAAGTAACACTCAAGGCAACTTTCAGCTGATGAGAACAAATTGTTCTGCGCCCCAAGTCTCTATTTCCATGAATCTGTAGACGGTATGAGGCACAAAAAAGTGTGATTAAGCAAGGGACTCAAGGCTAACACCTCGGAAAGGTTACAGCAATTACCTGTATCAAATGGCCCTTTGACGATCTCGAAAGTGTTTTTTTTCTTCTTCTTCTTTGCAATCAGGGGGAATATCCCTAGGATTATCTTGCAGACAGCCCTAACATGGTGACATTAAATTGTGACAACAATTTATTTCCAAGCTTCAGGAATTGTTTAGAAGTGTTGTTAATATTATTTTGGAGAAGAAACAGAATTAATATTGTATATATCCATGTACATGTTTTACAGATTTGAGTACCTGTGTAGGCCTATTGTGTGAGAAACTCACTGTGTGAGAAACTTTTAAACGATTTGTTTTTGTAAAAGATCATAGCATTAGTAAAAAGGTTCATATGTCTTGTAATGATATTTTTAGCGACCCATCGGGCTTTTTTGCTTGTCACCTAATAATGCAGGAATCGCATGCGGCTTTGGCCCAAGATCACAATTTATGTTGTTACTCAGGGCGTAATTGCCGCAACCTATTTCTCATCATATTTCACAGTCAATATTCCACTGAGGGGAGGAACCCTATCTATCTCTCTCCGATTCTGGGAATTTCCCGATGTTTCACATGTGAGGAGTCCTCTTGGGCTGCCA
>LQRL01032470.1:718-14486 GCA_001703475.1 Hydroides elegans
ATCCAACCCGTGCTTTTCTGTGAATGCATTTATTTGCTCTGACACTACACGTTCGATTAGCTTAGAAATAAATGGTAGATTTGATACCGGCCGATAATTTGCAAATTCGGGGTCAAAACTTGGTTTCGTAATCAGTGGTGTCACAATGGCCTCTTTATATGCAGTCGGCATGTGTCCTGTGTCAGTGATTTATGTACTATAAGGGTAACCGTTGGTGCGATGTGTGACTTAATCAAACTTGTCGGTATCGCATCAACCTGCGGACAGTATTTATTTGGTGCACGCTTAACATGCGCTGTTATATCCTGTACGGAGACTGGTTTGAATTGACTAAATTTCGGAATATGTGATACACCTTGACTACCATTAATTGAGTCACTCGACTACTGGTCAGTTTTTGGGAATGAATCACTTATTTTCTTTGAAAAGTGTCGCAAATTTATTTGCGAGTTCCAGTTCATCTTTGTGTTCAGGACGCACACTGGTTTTCCGTTTGCGCTGGATCATGTTCATGGTTTATATGATGCTTTTTGGTCAGTACCACATTGTTCGATTTTCTCACTAAAACAGCTACATTGCTTCGAGTCTAAAATTGCACTATATAGATTACACGCCAGTTTGTGTGATACGTTATCCTCTACCGAACGACTTTCTATACGAAAAAAGAAGAAACCATATATATAGAAGAAATAAATGTGTCGATATGAGGAAATGATAATAAAGGTTTAAACAAATGTTTTATAACGCATGAGTTATCATTATCAGGAAAGCAAACAACAAAAATAAACATCGTTATCAATTACTGCTTAATGCTGTGCTGTCGTGGGTCGTCCACAAAGCGCCGTCAAAATGGTTCTTTAGATCTCGGGGTTCGATGCGGCACGCATTGCCTCATCAGTCGTCTTAAACATCGGTTTTAGGTCGCTCAGCAAAGTGTCCATCTCTGCCCTTGGACTTCCCCTGCTTCTTTTGCCCCGTGGTTGCCAGAAGTATGATCTTCTTGACACTCTTTCTGGCGCCATGCGGAAAATATTTCCAAACGCCTTGAGGTTTAGTGAGCATGCTCGCTTTAGCAGTTCTTCTGTGCTTACTTTGTCTTCCCATGTTATACATAGGATTCGTCTTAGGCATCGGTTGTAGAAGGCAGCAAGTCTATAAGCAAGTCTTCTTCTTAAATAGTGAGGTTCCACGTTTCACTGCTGTATAACAGGGTAGAGACAACTACTGCTTGGAATATTCTAAGGCGTGTACTAACCAAGATTTTCTTGTTGTTCAACACTGGGCGGAGTTTATCGTAGGCTGCCGAAGCATTGCCTATGCGAGAGTCTAGTTCAGTGCAAAGGCTTCCATTTTACGAGAACGTGCTTCCAAGTTATGTGAAGTCAGTTACGTTTTCTAGCGGTTCGCTACCCAGTATCTTCACGTTTATGTCTTCGGGTGTGTTCTTCACATGCATTCCTTTTCACATTGATGATGAGTCCAGCCTCTGCACCGTTTGCTGCGACTTCGTCGGTTGCCTTCTGGAGCTTTTCCTCCGTGTTGTCAAGCGGGGCTATATCATCTGCAAACGCTAAGTCGGATAGTTTCTGCTCCGGATATCGCGAGCTTATTCTTTTCTCTGGAACCATGTCGAATCTATTATCGTCTAAGCTATGTTTAAAGATATAGTCTATCCGTATGAGGAACAAAAGAAGTGTCCATATGCAGCCTTGTCTTATATTGGCTGTTATTTCGAACCATTCTGCTTTTCCACCACCAATCTGTCCGAATTTTCATATGTATTTCTTATGATGTTCGCTATATTGACAGGTATTCCGTGATTATTATTAACATCCATATTATATTGCACTACATTATATGTTTATTTTAGATATAATGAATCAATCCTTTTGTTTAAATACTTGCATTTTTTTACAACCCTGTGGCCAACACCATTTGGAGACACCAATGAAGTTGTGTTTCATAGCCTTTAGTACCCAGTTATAGTTAAATAAGACGCAAATTTAGCAATAAGTTGCCAATATAAACACTTGTATACTTAAACAGGTTCAGTCTTTATTCGAAGTCGCAAACGTGACACCTTAAAAATTACGCATTGTTTTCACTTTATATGCGATAATAGCATTTGATTAAATGAATAAGATATATATTTGATCACCCATCACAGCTCGCATAGCAGTGCACAATAATATATATGGTTGTATGTAATCCAAATAGTATTGTAAAAGTTTGATAAATAGTGTACTGGCACTAGACTCAGTTGTATATAAAAGTGCCAGTTTTATATAAACATGCCATAATCAAAAGGTAAACCAAACCGTTTAGCCCATAATATTGTATGTATTGTGTCTGTCAGGAAGAGTATGACGGAGTTATTTGTGACAGTTTGTATTTTCTTTTTAAATATCGTTTTCGAAAAGGCTTATGAATTATACTTTTTACATAATTGGTGAATCAACCCAACATAGCAATTGCAATTAAATATATGACACATGAGTATGTATTAGCTCAAATTAATTACACCGTTTGCGTTGTTTAACTATAGGACCTGATATAAGGCATTAACATGGCAAATTGAAAATAAATTATACCAATTCATCATACCGTTTGTTTTATATTACAGAGAAATATTACAAAAATTCAGCTTTTGTTATTATTGTACTATATTTGTTGCTGCAACATTAGATCACAACGACATTTGATTCTCGTATTCCATAGATGTTATCAATGAATGCGAAAGTTCACCTTGTATATGGGGAAGTTGCATCGAATACTCTCGCAGCCATGGTTATATCTGTGTTTATGACCACAGGTTTTCAGGGGTACATTGTGCAGGTTAAGTCATATATATCTGTTTAAATAATCCACTTGTTCTAAGCTTATTCCGTTGAAAGTTATGATAAAATCCGACCAGATTGCAATATATCTAAAATAAACCTATTAAAATGTCATTACATATTGAACTATAGTCATTGTTTTGATAAATATAAACCAAAGTTTATGTTGATGTCACGTAAAATTTTTCAATTGTAATTATAATTTGATGCTAGTATAAGATACTATATTCATGCGTTTCACACATTGTAAAGGAAATTCATGTTTATTTCAGATACTATAGATGATTGTCTGAGTAGTCCATGCCTAAATGTGAAATGTGTGTTGATGATATCGCTCAATATGATTGTATTTGCCAAGCCAGATACACATCTACAAACTGCGAAGGTAATATGATATTTAAAAAAAAAAGAATATATTAAATCAACGTACAAATTGTCTAGTATCGATGTTGCTTAATAACCCATTCCAACTTGTTACTTTTGCATGACTTCTTTATTTCAGTCGAATTGAATGAATGTGAGAGCAACCCATGCGTGAACAGCGCCGAATGTATAGATCAAGTTGATGCTTTCGATTGTACTTGTGAAGAAGGTTTTACAGGAAATTTGTGTGAAAGTATGAAGAACAGTTCCACAATATTTAATTCCTATCTAATATGAAAACAAACTTTCTAAATGCTTCTGATATCAATTTGAAATATAATTATGTGCGAAAGTATGTAGACTTGTGATGGTACAGTTAACCAAACAGCAATTGTCGACATGAAATACCCTTAACTTTTGATAATATTTCTGAAAAATTAGTGTTTATTTTTCTTTCAAAGATATGATCCAACATTCTAATACAATTCAGATGATAGGTATTATAATGGTTAAATCGAATATTTACAGCTAATATAGATGAATGTGCCAGTTCACCCTGCATGTTTGGTTATTGCGCCGAAAATTCTCGCGATCAGGGCTACATATGTATCTGCGACCCTGGTTATACAAGTGTACATTGTGACGGTAAGTGTTTTTATCATATGTGCATAGCATAACTGTCGTAAAATGAAACACAAATACGTTTTATAGAGCGGTTTTTATCAATCACCGATATGCCGTGTCACATTATCCTATATTAGTGCTTTATAACTGGATCACATTGTGTAAAGCTAATGCCTGCAATGTCTTTAATAGCTCAATCCATTGTTTAATGGATATGTCATATCACTGCAAATTAGATTGCTCATAGCGTGTGGTTCTTATATTTTTCTTGTTTATCGTAATATCACCAGTGAATATCAATGAGTGTCATAGTGATCCTTGCATAAATGGCGCCACTTGTATTGATGGAATCAACTCATATTCATGCAACTGTTTGGCTGGATTTACATCAACTAACTGTGAAGGTATATTTCTAGATAACAGTGTTTTTGACTTTACAGTGAAATTAAAACGCATTAAGTCGCTTTTTGATGTTTCGAGTAATCGCAGCATTACTTAATTTTAATTGTTCACTCACAATAAACTATATGCGTTTGTTCAGGAACTCCATATTGGTATGCGATATGCAATTAGAACTACAATGTACTCCTATGTTGGAAAAATTGTTGGCTCAGGTAAATATATTTCAGCTAATTTATATTTTGTCTGTTCCTGTGTATTCGATCGATTTAGAATGTGATAAGCATCTAACACACCATTTTTAGACGATGTGATTGAATGTGCTAGCTACCCGTGTATGAACTGTGGACTTTGCATCGATGGTATTAATGTATTCGAATGTACCTGTCAAGAGGACTATGCTAGTATTCTGTGTCAGAGTATGTACATATTTATTTTAGTATTTTTTAAATATCAATCATAAATATCATTAAATAATATTCAATAAAAATTAGAATCTAGAAGTATTCTTAATCGCAATTATACATCATTCTTAAGTATTCAATGGTACATTGTAATAAATTGTATAAACCACTTAATTTCTATGTATGTTTTATTACATAACTGTATAAAGAACTTATAAGAAAAAAACTAGAGTGTGATAATTCCTATCGTCTTCACTATAACCTCGTTTTCGACTTATCGCCCACTTTACGTCAAATTGCGTCAACTTTACGTTTTGAGTAGTTAGTAAAAGAAACGATTTTGAGCGTGTTTTAGCAAAGAATGACATCATATGGATGTAAGCAATTATGTTTGAGCATCTGCGACGCCAATCTCTATTTGCAATTTTAAAAATCGATAAATCGATTGTTATAGCTATGTTAATAAGTAATGCAAGTTGCATGAGCACACCCTGGCTCAATGGTGTAGGCGTCAGCTTGCTGTGCCAAAGGTCCCGCGTTCGAGTCTCGTCTGGGCTCGATCTTTTTTCTCTCTTTACAATTATTGTATGAAATATTAAATAAATAATGATACATTTATAATATACATTAATAATTGCTATTGCTTGTGAGTACAATTGGCTGATTATCAAGTTTAAAACAGTGTCTACTGTTCCGCCTTGACAGCTTGACAACCACAAAAAATGTCGCAAAAACACTTATTTATTCATCAAAAGTAAAGACTTTGTTACTAAATCTTGTAGTTATTATCAAAATACATCATCAGTTGTGATTTTAAGGTTGTATGATGACAGAAACATTTTTTTTCATAACACATTTACTTGGTTTCGAACCCGTTGCATCTCTAAAATTCGACTAAATTAGCCAACTACATGTGTTGCAAATAAAGCTCAATATAGAATCATCTTGTCATGTTTCAAACTTATTTATTCATCAAAAGTAAAGACTTTGTTACTAAATCTTGTAGTTATTATCAAAATACATCATCAGTTGTGATTTTAAGGTTGTATGATGACAGAAACATTTTTTTTCATAACACATTTACTTGGTTTCGAACCCGTTGCATCTCTAAAATTCGACAAAATTAGCCAACTACATGTGTTGCAAATAAAGCTCAATATAGAATCATCTTGTCATGTTTCAAATTTTAGATGGTTTTGTCCAAAAATAAATGAGTTATTAATGATCAAAAAATGTAAACAAACGTTGTTAAGTGCGAATGACGCAAACAATTTACTTGTCCAACGCTCTAACCGACTGAGCTAACGAGGCCAGCTGCTTTTGAATAGCGAAATTAATGTATTTAAATAGATTATTCTTTATGGAAGGTATGTAATAAAGCGAACACGCCACTCGATTATATATTGAAGGGAATTATAACACTCTGTCAGCCAAATCTGAACTCACCCTTCGGGTTCGGTCAGATTTGGCTGACAAAGTGTTATAATTCCCTTCAATATATAATCTCGTGACGTATTCCCATTATACTTCTAGCCGATATTGACGAATGTGTAAGCGGTCCGTGTATTGACAAGAGAGTATGTGTGGATCTGGTCGCTGGCTATGACTGTAGATGTCCAGCGGGGTTTGAAGGGGAAAATTGTGAATGTCAGTATTAGGCAATGCAATATATATATATATATCTACTCTTTACGTCACTCAATATTCACATCACTAATATTTAAATACGCCCTTTACATTCTAAACCTAGTGTACTAGACAGTTTAACCTGGACTACAAATATCTATATTGATTTGTTTGAAAGAAACTATATTATATATGTAAGTGATGGAGATGAGGCTACTACAAACTATGAATGGGTGCGTGATACTTTGGGTGCAGGCGATAGCGGATCAGAAACAGCAAGGTTTGCGTTTATGATAGTGTATTGTTCAATACCACATCAATCATCAAGTATACCACCACATCAAGTATTTCACACACTTAACACTTAACAAAAATCATCCAATTATACTTCATATATCAGATGTAGTATTACCATGTCAATAGTATTATTGGAATACACTATGAAGGTACAGGATAAGAAGATGTTTATTGCACCATGTTGTCGAATTTGATGCATACAATAATTCGTAGGCTGAGCGCATTTAATTAAACCCCATCGTACAATAAACATATACCAATATTGTACCTTAGCATTGTATTCCCTTCATTATATGGACATCCGTTGTGCAAAATGTTTTATGCAGTGTAATGTTTAGACGGGCGATAATGCAATATTTCCATCTTATTAGAAATCAGAATGAGATAAGTGGATATGTATGTACATTAATCATCGTGGGTAGGTTAATCATTCACTTAGGATCAATATCTCAAATATTAAACCATATTATTATTGGTTTATTACTTGTAATTGATTTACTTGCGAACATATTTTACATGCAGCTAGGTAAAATTGTAATCGAAACATGAGTCAGGCTGTTTTACACGTTATTTTGCACATGGGCATTGTCACTCTCATTTCTTTGAAATAAACATATCAGCCGTGTGATAAATATGAATAGTAGAGTACACAAATGAATTATTATATAAAGCTTCATTACACTTATATATTATATATGATGTTAGATATCATTTTTTACAAAAGGATACTCGTTATCGGAACAGTAGGAAGTGGGAACGGATGGAACCAACTGATACTGTTCAACAACAACCCTGCCGACGTAGCACAACAAGTTGCGGATACCATACACAATTGATTGAATGTACAAAACATATTACAAAAATAGACATTATTTTGGCAGCACAATTGTTTTGTCTAGTTCCATGTATTTCAACAATAACCATACGTGATTTTTATGCAATGAATACACATATTGATTAAAATTAATTGAACATATATAAATTTATAAGACATTTTACAGCTAATCTTTTGCCCATTTCAATATATTTGTTTTAACGAATACTTATATTTTTTTGTGTGACATGATCATTTATAGAGTAGAATATAGTTTTTGATACATACAAGTTGCGGATACCATACAAAATTAATTGGACATATATAAATTTATAAGACATTTTACAGCTAATCATTTGCCCATTTTAATATATTTTTTTTCAACGATTACTTATATTGTTGGTGTGACTTGATTAGCTATAGAGTAGATTATAGTTTTTGATACATACATGAAACCCTTGATATTGTATCTACATCGGCCATATAAATATAAAACACAACCAATTTCAATTTGAATTTGCATAAAAGATTCATTGAAAAATAAATTATATTCGTCGCCCTATAAAGATAAATGATTGTACTATAGCCTAGAGAATTTGTGTTGTCTACATACATAAACTATATTGAACATATTATATTTATCTTATCTTTGATGGTACATTCGAGCAATTGTTAAATACATTCAATCTTGAAAATAAATCATGAATGAATGATTACGTAACAAACTATGACATTTATTTTAGCATATAATTGATAATTCACGTCCATACAAATCACTATTCGACACTATAATTAAACTAATACATTAGAAATGGATAACATAGCCTTGTAAATCATTTCAATCATAATAGCTTTTTAATCAGTTTCAGTTTCAGGTTTCAACTGAATTTAACGTAATATTATTCAAATTCAGATTTTTTTGTGGTAAAGTGTTTGACCTAATTTAAGGGTGAAAGCTTTCTCAACGTTTGTCAAAACCTAAATGATCTATCAACATCAATACCAATATAGGTTTCATCCTTCTTGCAGCATCAAGGTTAAAAGTCATATGAAATGTTGAATTCAACTCGAATAAAACACTCTCGAAAATTGACAATTTTCGTCAATTCTCAGACATTGAAATCTTAAAGCAAATGTAGCAAAGCTGTGTACTGTCATTTATGTTGGACGGCAATATTCTTTGATTTCTTTATGTTAAAGTGTTCGACTTATTATAAGTTAATATAGTTAGTAAACTATCTCAGTATATATGTACCCGCAACAAAATAAACTGATTTTTTTCAGAGCATATTATTTGTATAATATTTAACGATTTTAGTGAATAAACTTCTACCTTTTCTAACCTTTTACCTACTTACCTACCTATTCGTACCAGGTAAAACGACGAAAACCACCTATTTACATGCATTGAAACATATTTGATGATACGCAATTAAATCTTATTTAACTTGTTTTCGAAAAGGATTTGTGAGTAGTTGAATAACGTTGGAACGAAATGAGTTATCAGTTACGAAATATACTATAGGATTACACATTTGGTTTATATAAAATAAATACCTAAGAATCAATGAATTATATATAATACCAAAATACTGAGGTACAAATGATATGAAATATATCACAGTTATAATGAAAAATTGTTTTACTATTTTATTGATCCGTATCCGCTTGTGTATATTTATCGTATCTGTCTCAGTCGTTTCTATTGGATGGATGGAATTTGTCGATTTAACAATCTTATGTAACATTAGCGTATATGAAATAACTAATGTGAACATACAGACGGCGAAATACACACATGCTAGTCCAACAAATATTTGCTTTGAAGTGGGTCTAGATAAATATATTTGCAATGCTGAAATGGGAATTATCATTCCTATGCTAGATATCACAACAATTATCGTTTTACAAAATACATTTCTCTTTGTTTGCGTGTACACATTACTTTTATAAACTGCTTTAACTCTATCAATTGCAATAAGCATCAAATGTTAACCATGAAGAAAAATAGCAAGCCACATTGTCATATTGAAAGCCTTTATATAAATCACTATTCCATGTTTTTCTAATGTCTTATACAAATACAATAAAGGCATTTGTGATGCACATATTATGCAGGCAAGCAAATCACAAATTGCAAAATATATAACGTATATATTAAATGATCGGATTGTTTCCTTCTTAGCAAACATTTTGATTACAAAAACGTTTCCGAATACACCAAAAATGTATATTATGGTGAGAAATACAATATGTAATTCTGTTGACAATTTCAATCCCAATAAGTCATTGTCAACCATATTGTCAATCGAAAAGGCATTTTCATAATGTGTTTTATTAGTGTTGTTTAGCCAATTTTCCGACTCCATATTGAATTTAATGTGAAAAAGAGTTGATATATTAATGTTATGAATATTGAACACCGAATTATCGGTTTATATTTTCATCAATGAAAGGCCATGCTAGTCCATAATGTTTGCTATACAGAGTCGGGAGCAGGCAAAAACATTATTTACGTACAGCATGAGACATGGTCATCATAAATCATATCGGTATTATAATAATTATCTCCACATACGGATCGACTTCCCATGGCAATAAGTATATATAATTACGATTATGTATCAACTAGATTTCACATAATAAACATATCTGATTTCGAATAGTGGAAGTAATTGTAAGATAATTAGCTCAATATGAATTACCCATGTATCATTTTCTAATTTCACACGTTCTTGATATTCTCTGTTGTTCAATTGAGACAATATGTTGTCAGCAAATATTAATTATGTTACTATGATGAAAATACGTCACACCTGGAACATAATGATATTGAGATTATTTTCCATACTCTGACAAATGACACATTTTGTAAGAATAATTTGATGATTATTAGAAAGATTAAATCAGCATCACAAGATTACTAATTGAGATAATACGTTAGCCTGATAAAAATGAGATCAAATTCCACGCAAATGAGGAAAATCTAATTTACCAATATAAAGTTCAAAAAGGATCATAAATTCAAAGCCAAAGCATTTCTTGATAATAAAAAAGTTCATTTCATTTTTAGATTAGTGAAAAAAAAATCGATTTAATCAAGGAGCGTACGAAATGACTTAACATATAGTTTGCCGATAAATCTCAAATAAATAATCACAAAATGTCCAAGAATTTTTTTTTTTTTACTTTTTAGGTTCTGCTCATTTCTTAGAATAACGCCTAGTGCACAGTACCAGTCTTTTCTCATATATGGACGACAAAAAAAATAATCCACCATCATACACATACATGCCTTTGCCCGCTCCTTATACAAAGATGCCACGTGATATATTTAATCACTGTGTAGGCTCAGTAGATGTCACTGTAACAATAGATATCCGATACAAATTGTTACGTCTTTGATGATGTCGATAATTTCAAATGCAATGAATTTGATCTTACTTTACGTGAAGGTAAACGGTTTGGTTATATCAGTCAACACGGTTTATGAGTGGTTTATGCTTCAGGACAAAACGAACAGTGTTGCTTAGATAAAGACGCTGCAATCTCTTATAATGATGAGGTGAATATAACTGGATTAGAAGAATCAAATATCAACAAACCCTTGTCGGATCAAACAATGTTTTATTCTTTGTGAAATTTAATAATACCCAGAAGATCAATGAAGGTGATTAAGGCCACAAGGTCAATCACTTGAAAAAGATTACTAATCATTCAAAATCATCCAGTTTTCATATTAATGATAATATTATAAGGGCCTAGAAGATGAATAACTCATTTTTTACGGGATGGCTTAACCTCTGTTAAGGCACATTTGCATTTTGCGGCGTTTTTTATACATTTCTTTATTTGAAGAGAGCAATTCTCTTGATTTTGAAGCAGTAAGTACCTTGTCCTCTTGTTTTATTTAACATAGTAGATTTTGAGTCATTTAAGATGATTTAAGACATTTAATACATCCATGCTATTCCTGTTATAATACAAACACTGTATTTGCAGGTTTTCAAAGATTATTTATGTGTAACAAAGTGAGATCATTTAGAGCACAACCTTAAAGTTGTTGACGTTTACCCCTTTAAATAATTAAAATGTGTGTAAGGCTCTTTAACATCGAACTCCCAAGGACAAAACGAATATTATCGAGGGTCACTTTTATAGAAATACGCAAAATGGTGATTAATGCAATATGTTATAAAAAACACTTACGGCATTTTGTCATAAAATAACGATTTAGATTTCCGCCTCATTTTGTAATTTCAATATTAACAAAAAGTATGCATACAAATATTATTTTTGTACAAATAACGACGGAAGAAACACTCAAATATTTCAAAGACATCATTAACTATTCATTCAGATATAGCTGTTTATAATGTAATAAATAAATACGAACATATCACAGCTTCAATGAATGATTGTTCGCACATAGGCATCTTAAAATAACAAAAAACATATATTATACCTGAGAGGCCCATATAACCTTAATTTGACATTTTTATACAATCGTAAAACAAAATTTTAGTCAGCGCCGTTTTAGAAAAACTAGATTTTCACTTATATATATATATATATTTGTGTTTTCTAATTCAGAGAACACTCCTGATTATAACCTAGTCATTTATTCATAGTATTCATGTTATATTTAGCAATATTGCTATACCTCAAATAGAATTGACATATGTAATAAGAATAAAACGCATACAGCAATCGTTTTTCTCGTTCTAGTTCAAAATGGAAAAGCTATGTAAGAATGCAAAGAGAACTATGAATTCTAGTTAATATAAACTTTCAAAAGCTGGAGGTGCACTCGGCATGTTTTATGTTTTAATCTATAACGCTGAACAACGAATTTTGATTAGTTGTTAAATGCGTATATTTTTATAAACCAAATCAATTTATTGCGGCGTGTTTTAAACGTTAACAAAAACCGATTATTATTTATATATGTCATAGTGGTACTGTATGTGGGTTAGCATTATATCAAATTATGCTTGTAAGTGTTTAACTTATGTATTATAAATGACATTTTAACAAAACATTGCCGCATTCCATGTTTTTTTTTATTTCCAATTTTATCAGAGATACATGTATTTTTGTATTCACTTTGAAATAGCGTCGTTATGACAAACATTCTTTTTCTAAATGCAAGTAGCCCATTAACATCACTTGTCAGAATCATTCATCTCGTCTTGTCTCATATGCAATAAAGTGGGTCAGTCTTTATAAATCATTGATTACAGAAACTATAAATCATGTTATTATCTTGCTTTCAATTTAAGGATTTTGAAATGATTTAACGATTTGAACATTTTACTTATACAAGGAAGTGTGGTGTATTTTATGAAATACAGATCATGCCAATACATTGCAGACATAGCCGCGTTGTGGCATTGACAATACATGTGTGCTGCAAATTATGAAGATAATAAAGGGTACAATATCAAATTCGAGGCACAAATAAATGAATTATTATATCATATTTAAATTCATACCAATTTTCCTATTTTTTTACATGCATTAACAGGAATGTTGATACTATTAACATAGATGAGCATAAAATAAAGTAATATGATAAAATAATTCATATGACAATAACACCAAGAGTAATTTGACACTTATACATATTATTTTCTATGATTTTGAAATATTTATGAAACGTTTTGCAGTAGGCCTGTTCTAATTTAATGAATTAACCCTCTCGGCAAGATATGCCCTAATGACGTCCTAATACTGCCAACGGATATGCACACGAAAATTCGCGAATGATTTGAAACATATCTACACAGAAACTGCATCAACTGATTTCAGGATATTTTGATAGACAAGGTATAACAAAACAGTATCTCATATTAAGCATCCATTTGCAAACAGAAAAATAAACATTCAAAAAATTAACAAAATCATGAAAACCTCGATTTGTGAATAGTTGGATCGTTAACGATCGTTGATCAATTAGGAATAAATATAAACGCATATGAAGTTGTCTTTTTCTTATTTAAGAAAAGCAAATTCAAGAAAACAATCATTTTTATCAATGTACAGCGCTATATTGTAGCGCTCATGCACATAAAGATATTTCGTTTCTTGGATGTGCCATGTTGGTCTGCATTTGCAATTGTGAGTTGATCATTTAAATTATAAGTGTAAATGTAACACATTAAATATAAATGCTTCAATAAGCAATCGCCTGATTCCTCACAAACACCTTCATCAAACATATATAATAATGTAGTATATAAATAACGAAACAAATTAACGCATTTTATTGGAGTTAATCAACTTACTAACTAATAAAAACACAAAAGGATTACAGATTACAAGATTACTTAATTACATGATATCGTTGGTATATTGGTTTATTTTACTGAAAGTTTATAAATCATATATAAATATACAAATAT
>LQRL01032492.1:0-12003 GCA_001703475.1 Hydroides elegans
ACCCCCCGGGGCCGAACCGGAAGAGCCAGGTCGGTCAAAAGGGGAGGTGCACATCTTCAATATATGTATAATCGATTCCAAAAGGTTTCAGGTCGATTGGCTGAAAACCCTAGGACAAGTTCATTACACAACATTTTGCGTACGTCGGACGGACGGACGGACGGACGGACGCCGGACGGACGGATGGACGGACGGACGGACGGACACCGGACGGACACCACCTCGAACTCAGAACTTTCAATTATACCAAAAGTCGTTTTGATACCCATAGATACCATTTCCGGTGAAAACAGAAAATGCACGCACGGACAGGGCAAAACCTATATGGCCCTCTGACTATAGTCAGGCGGGCCATAAAAACTTCAATTTATTAAGAATTCTTATTTTTTATATTAATTCTGCTATTGTAACACATATTATGAGAGGATACATATTTACGATATTTGAATGTCGCAGTGATCCATCAATGTTTGAGAAAATTCTCGTAATTATAGCTGTATACGCTCTATAACGTTTTCCACAGAGTTAATGGAATGCACATTGTCATATGTGTAATGTTCCCATATCTTTTATCCAATTAAATCCACAAACTCCTCCCCACACCCTTTTGTCATACTGAACCACCACAATCTCCTTATCCCTCCCACCCACTAGATCGCCCTGATCGGCGACAACGAGCAGGTCACTGACCTCCCGGACTACTCGCACCTCGACTCGGGATACTGGGACGCGAGGGCCCGAGGGCTGGGCGCCACTCTCGGCATCCCGACGGCATCGGCCGGGGACGACAATATGAAGTGCGCTGATAATGACAGGTATGTATATTTGAATGTTGTTACTCCTTGTTTCGTATACTGGTGACAATAGCAATTTTAAGCTTTTTTTTTGTTTCTCGTTTAGTGGTGACAATTTCGTTAAGTTGATGAAAATTTAAGTGCATCAACATTCCGTCTGTATCTAGATACTGGAACCAGAACATTTTTCATGAATAGTTCACGCAAAACAGGCAAAATATGGTTCAAAACAGTTTAATATGTATTTCACACCAATGCCACTTGAAATTCATTGCACATAATTCAAACATTAAAATTATGCACTATAGATTTCAAGTGATATTGGTATAAGCTGTATAACAATCTGGTTTCGAGCATTTTTTTTTGTATGTTTAACGTAAATACAGTTTAATGTAAATCATTATCGCGTTTTTTTTTACCCACGTCTAGATACTGGAACCAGGACATCCTAGTGCACGAGTTCGCCCACGGCGTGCACACAATGGCCGCGCAGTACGTCATCCCTGGCTTCGCGGCCAAGTTGAAGAAGGCCTATGACGATGCGATGGATGCAGGCAAATGGGAAGGGACCTATGCGGCAACCAACTTCAGGGAGTATTGGGTAACATATATTCTCAGACCGTCCTTTATTATATACACAGACAAAATGAGTGTAAACATTTTTGGGGATGATTTCCCCTGCCATGGACACAGGAACAACCAAGGAACTCCCTTTACGTTGCATCTTAATATGATGTTTTTATCTTATTTCATATATCTTTCTTGTTGTATTCTTCAAAACCTTACCTCTCTGGTTACACATGTACTTTTGTTTTAGTTATGATGCATGTCTGATTCTGAACTTTAGCCATCTTCATTCATTAAACACTATTATTGCAATGATTTCAAGGCGATGGCGAACCAGATGTACCTTCACTCGTACAACGGCAACCAATACGAAGTGACCGTCAACGGAGAGACGAAATACATGCGCGACCGAGAGACGTTGGCTCTGTATGACCCCACGGTGAAGGAGCTGATTGACCAGTTGTATCCGTGCCAGAACACATTTGTCCATCGCTGCGACTATAAAGGCAAGTGCATTATATTCTTTTTTGGAAATACAACTTTTACTTCAGTAAACGAAATCCGTTAAGTTTGTCCAACTTTGGGGATGACGGTCTGGTCTCACTGGTAGAGCGTTTTCCTTAATAAGATTATCTCTACTTACATATATTTTCAATACATTTTCGTGTTTTTTATTATTCACAAATGCTTAACTATGATACATAAAATAGAGACAAACTAAAAAAGAAATGCCGTGTCAAAAATACTTATTTAGTGATTTTTTTAAATGCAGCATTCTTGTTTTCAACGATGGTTTATCATCCCAATATACCACTAATCATGTATCACATTTTTTACGCCACAGAGTGCACCCTTGCCAATTTCCAAGAGAAGGTGAACAATGACTACAAGCGCTCGGGCTGCCCGGTCATCAAGACCGATTGGAACACAGCGTCGTTAGAGGAGTGCGCGAGCTATACGTGTTCGAAAAATGGAAACGCATTCAACTATAGGGTGAGTCGGGGAGAATGAGAAATGGATGTTCTGAAAGGGTGACATCTCTCCGTCTTTGAGCAGGGTTAGATCTATGGGTTACAGCTAAAAATTTTGCGATGGAGGTTTTGAGACTTTTAACTACTGGCTAGTGTTGTAAACACCTGATACCGTTTCAATTTGCAATAACCAACGAAAATATTTATTTGTGGCTTAATGTCTGTGATTTTTTCAGAAATAATGACCGTTTATCATTGTAAATACTTTATAAATTCTATAAAGCGTTCTATGCGTTCCAATTCGTCTCACGTATCACATTAACTGGCATACAGAACACCTATTGCTACGCCCTGGACTGCGCGGGAAGCAGCGTTGAACTAGAGGATCACGCCGTCCAGCACTACGTCTACAAACTAGAAAGTGCCCCCGAGATGAACCAATTGGGTCGGTGCACTATTAAGGGCTATAATAAAGTTTTGAAAACAAAAAGTGATAACACTCGATATAAGTTGTTAACATCTATAAATGAACAACCTTCGTATTCGAGTAAATGGAGACAATTTCAAATGTTGGGCACATTTCGAGGGTATTGCTGTTTTTTTTTTTAATATGTCAACTGTAAAAGGTTACATCATATTTGAAAAAATATATCAAAAGACAATAATTTAACGATTGGAATTGTAAGGAAATTATTAATCTTAATATATATCAAAAATTGTATATCCAAACAGAGCAATCGACTCCGATGGATTTTAACTGCGCGCCGAAACAGAAAGACGGGCCCGATGGAAGCGGTATGAACATTTCCAGACATAATTGCGAAATTCGGTCCCCTTTTACCTTAATTTTTAATGTTTAATTGCAATTCAAAATTTAATTTAAATGCTGTTGGTAGAAAACATGTTTACCTTTCTACATAGAAGTCTATGCGTTTGTTAACAAAAACTAAGAATTGCTGATTACAAACAACTAAACTCGTATTGATTTGCCCTTTTTATTCGACACTCCACCAGACCGCTGTGCAGCGCGCACGGACGACATCTGCGGAGACTCGGAGAGCAAGAGTTCGTGCAAAGACAAGGGCTGCTGCTGGAAGAGCGGAACGTGCTACTTCCCCAAACAAGGTCAGATATTAAATCTAGTTCAAAAAGTTATACAAAATGGTCCTAACTGGATGATTAACTATACAGGTATAGGTTATCTTAAGCAAACCAACTTGATAGCAGCTTTTTTCCGGACCAAGGTGAGAAGGCTTACAACCATATGTTTTTAAATATTGCAATGGCATTATACATTGCGTCACTTCAGAGCGATGCTTATGTGTATATAAGATGCTGAATTAAAAGGAATATATCATAAACGTGACAAGTTGTTACAAATAGCATCTAGTTCGCTTCATAATAAGTTGAGTATGTAAACCTAAAAACTTGAACGAAATACTGGAAAAGACCATTGAATAACCTTTCGGGTATCAACACATCGAATCTACCCTCCGACTTAAGTTATTATCTTTCATTTATTTCATATAGTATGACATATGATACCATTACATATTTCCTCCAGATTGTCGCGACGAGGGCCTGAACTGCCCGAACAAAGCGGTGCAGGGCAAGTGTTCGAGCAACAAGGACCGCTGCCCGCTCAGCTGCGGCAACGACCAGTGCAAGTGAAATAGAGACACACCAATATGTTGCCACCAGATTAAATTGAAATGTCGATTCTTTCAACGATGAGAAAATTATTTTTGTGAATCGTGATGTTCGCTTTTATGATTTTTATGTGAAATTCGTGTTTATGTGAAATTTACGTGTTTATGTGAACTTTTCTTTATGTAAAATACAGACACCAAAAATGATCTTTTCAAGAATACTTATATATAGATTATTCTAAGTTAACGGTAAGTATTTCTTTTTGTGCTTGTATATTATAAAGCAAATTCACCTGCATTTACTTTATCATAAGTGTAACTTAAACTTGGTATGAGAGCATAAGTATCAAAATAATACCCTGGCGATCTTGGCTTGTCTATGGACTATGAATATTGAAATGTACATATAAATCGCAATAATAAAGGTGTGCTTTGAATTCTAACTTTGAAGTTTGTTTCAATTAATCAAACAACGGATACTGAATATATTCAATATAACTTATTCTAAAATAAAATCAGGATATATATACAATTTAAAACGTTACCAAGTTGATAAACATTTTTAGCTTATTAATATGCCGCCTTCCCCTTAAATGTGTCCTTCCCAATGTCCCCACCCATCCCAACAAACCTGAAAGTGATAATATCACAGGTGAATACCTCTAGACTAGTTATAAATAATATCACATCATATAACTACAAACAACGAACAATTACAGTCATACAAAATATGAATATATGCATAAAACCTGTTTGCATAACTATATGGTTATAAATATAGTAGTTTGGCACATATTATTATATTAAATGAACTTATATCACATCTCAAATAGGATACAATAAAAATTGATAGAGACAAAATATTGAAGAGCACTTTTAACAAGCTTTGTAAGCCTTCCAACAAACAAATACTTTGCATACACAACATTCGAATATATTTTAATGGAAACAAAAATATAAATGTTATGACCACATTTTCACTTATACCATATACGCACAACTAATACAATACAAACAGCACATATTATATCACACATCCTCTTTTCGCACATAAACTCATAAATATTGTAAGATGATAATTTGTAATGATATTTTGTAAGATAATGTTTAACAAAACACATAGAATTCTACTGAATATGTTTACGGTTAATACATAACAGCCATTTTTCTTATCCCCCATATAAATCAAATATTGTAGGCCTAATTGAACACTGTATAAACCTGATATTATATAGATGTTTCTGTTATCCCTCAATATCACCTATCATTTACTAATTCTCTGTCCCCTTCATATCCACAGTCCATGTCATACGACTTTTACACGTCGAAGTTGCATCATGAAGCTATATATCATCATTACCAGTACCAGCAAGGCATGAAGCTTTGTTAATTCGACCAAATACCATATATTTGATCAACATATTAATGAAATGGTCAACAATACAACCTAAAATACAACCTTAACATGACAAATGCGATATTTCCGTCGATTCCCTGCAATCAGCCGACCAAGTTTCGCAACTTTTGATTCAAGTCTTTTTCCTTTTGAAGTAACGAGTTCGAATGTTTCTTAAATGCATCGAATTCCTGAAAAGAAGAGAGAAGGTGCATAAATAACATATACAATGTAACAAGGCTGGAAATAAGCACTCGCCATACTCGCCATGGCGAGTGAAATTACCGATTGGCGAGTGTGAGTTTGAAGTCACTCGCCAGTCTGGCGAGTGTAAAATTTACCGTCAAAAACATAATTTTCCGAAAATTGTTGATTAAATCTTAAGATTTTAAATAATTCAATAAGATTTGTCGGCTCGCGCCTTTGGCGCTACCATTTTTTTTCTTAGAAACAACTTCGTCCACATGCAAACCAAATCAAGGAGCCCACATTTCAGTGGTTTTCATTTTGCATATTTTCACCTCCTGGCGAGTGTAAATCTTCGGTGGCGAGTGTGAAATTTGACTCACTCGCCAGTCTGGCGAGTGTGAAAATTATCTTATTTCCACCCCTGATTATATACATAATTTCATTTTAATTCAATTAACGCTTTTGCTTGACTTTGAAGATTTGAGTTGGAATTCGATGTTTTTTCTGTGGTCCTTTTTAAAAAACAAATTGCGGTGCTATAAGTAGCTTTAAAAGAAGTGTCGATATATAATATTTTATATTCTTAAAACATCCCCGATGTTATTCGTTTTGAAATTACCAAACAGAGCTCGTAAGACAAGACAATGATCTAGATATAATCAAAATTCATTTCAAAATGTATCATAATGAAATACATGTATATCATGATCAAAATAGAATGTAGAATGTAGAAAATGAACATATATACATGTATGTAAATTTGCGACACCCAAAGCCCTAATAGTCTCACCCTGGTGATTTCCTTGTAGCTGTGGTCTGCGTCATCCAGATCTTGTTTCAATTTGCGTACTTGTAGATTCACGTTCACAGCAGCCGCGTCACGCCTATGACATAAAAAAGAAATGAAACTTTGAACCAAGCATTGTCACTTAATGAATTTGGTTTGATTTAACTCAACACAAGAATGCTTCGATGCAGAAATTGAAGTTTTTCCTTTTTGTTTTTGTTTTGTTTGTTTGTTTTATGATATAACATGTTCATCTAAACTTGAAATCAATATTAATATACCGATTTCGAAATTTCGAAAGAAAGAGTATGCAGCAAAATTTTAATACGATACAGAACTTAAATAAAGTACGCATTTCGCTTGAACAATTTCTTTACTAAAAAAACAGAGCGTGACATATACTGTAACTACAAGTGCACAACTGACACATTTTATGCGACATTAAATTTAACAGGAAATGAGAAGAAAACATAGAACGTGGTCTTTGGAGAAATACAAACTCGTATCGGGCGTCCATGTCCCGGATGTTTTTCTCCAGCTGCTGTATCTTCTGTTCTAGTTTCTTGTTTTCAGCACCTTTTTCCTGAATAAAGCAAAACACAATGCAACACCGACATGCAATGGACATGCTGTGACATGGACATACAAGGAACCAGTAAAGGTTGAAATGGATATTGAAACTGGGGTACCAGGATAAGGTATTCAACAAATCCAATCAATAATATTTCATAAACATGTGGTCTGTTTTCCATAAAACATAGTTCAGAATATTCAGTTTTACTATGAAAATGGTCTCAAGGTATTTACGTGGCATTAAGAAAACATCACTAAAAATTCGTCAAGAAACTAAATTATATTATAAATATGAACAAATCTAAATTTATTACATGTACATGGTATTACAAAAAAAGGGCAACTATTACCATTGTTCGCGCTTAACGCTGGCCCGCTGGCCCGGGGCCAGTAACTTTTCGGCCGGGTCAGTAACTTGTTGAGGTTACTGGCCCGGCGGGCCAGTGTAAAATCTGAAAATTTTCTTCAACTTTTACTTGTTTTTCGATGATTCGATCCTAAAATCTTATCTGAAAATTTTCGCTCGCGCCTCCGGCGCTCGCATCTTTTGTTATGGTTTAATTTTGAAGTGGTTACAATCAAAGGAAATTGGGCACTGGTTCTTCTTTTGCGTTTGTCTACTCAACTAGTTGCGTAACATTTATTAATTAATTGAACATATGCGACTGAAGCCTTTCGGCTATCGCGTTGTATAAGTGAAGTTGTGCATCCTAAGCAATCGCCCCGTCGTCTTGACAGTTTCAAGTACGTTTTAATGACACTCGCAGGTAAAAAATGGGGATTTAAGCATAATTTTAACACTGAGAGTAGGCTCCTATATTTCCTTTAAAAAAAAGGCTCGCGCCTTTGGCGCTCGCAGTTTTATTATTATTTTTTAAACAATTAATAATTGTTCATGTATGTGAATCCCATTTGTACGATGCATGTTGATTCGCAATGTTAGTTGTGCAACTGAAAACGTGAAAACTTGGGTATGTCTAATAATCCACATAACAAGTCGGGCCAGTAAGTTTTCGGCCGGGCCATTAAGTTTTTAGGGTCAGTCCCAGTGTAAATTTGAGCTTAAGCGCGAACACTGACTATTACGATTGTTTGAAATATATATATATAACAATAGTGTGAATTTCCACACGTTAACATCTTGTTAACTTGACTATTGTCACATTATTTTCTTGCAATAGAAGTTTACGTTCAATAGAAGTATGCACCGTGTCGAACATTAAAGAGAAACATGCAATTACATTCATGCAGATATTGAAAACATGCTTATTACACTGGACTCTATGAATACCAAAGATGTCGTTTTACAATATCTATTTTTAACAATTTCATAAAATATTTTTAACCATTAGATAAACCGTATTTTGGAAATTTTGTAAGCACTTCTAGAGCTTCTTCGATTCCAGACCGAATATTCCGATACTTCAATGACGCTTATAAATCTATATGAATCGATTTTGAAGATGAACGAAACACAATGATATCTTGATTAAATCTAAACAATTGTGATTCATTTTTCGGGATTTTTGCAACCCTGAAAGTGAAATATCTAATAGTTGCATTGCCAAATAAACTTACCCATTTCCCTTATGGTCATGAATGCATATTAAAAGCTTCGAAAATTACCTTTATAGTTATATGCTGAGAAATATAGTTTCATGCGTTTTACCAATATTCATTATTAAAAGAAATGGTCGAATAACATTATTTAGTTGAGTACTTTAAAAAATCTATCATTTGATGTATGTATAATATCCATGTTTTTTTATAGTTCTTAATATGCAGTTCATATTAGAAAGGCTAAGCACGTCTTTGTTGAACGCATATTCGTGTCCAACTTAATAATAAATCGACAACCCAACACTCACTTGCCCCTATCCCCTTAACTCCACATCTCTCTTACCGCGATGAGTTTTCCGCGGGACATGGCGAGATTAAGCATGTCGTCCTTCTCCTTCGTCAGTGCCTGTATCCGCGCCTGTGTCTCAACATCCATCGACTGCTTGCTCTCTACTTGTTGCTTCAATTTGGCGCTCGCACCTAAGCGGGAAAAACGGAGATGGTGCAAGAAAATTCGTTACAAAAACTTAAACAGGTCATTAAGTTAATTCATTAAGTCATCACAGTCATTAAGTTAATTTCTTCATTTTTTAAAATTATATCTTATCTGATATTGTTTACCTTTTAATCTTTCTTCAGATTCACTGAGCCTCTTTTTCAATTCTTTGATTTCTGCTGCTGACTTTTCTTCTGAAGTTTTATTAGTCGTTTGCAGTTCTCTTGTTTGAAAATAAAAATGGCATTATAATTAATTGAAAGCAAAAAAAAATCAAGTTAGTTTGGTCGATTGAATGTATTAAAATAGGTTACAATAAGACATGATGTTTATCAACATTTTCCGGTAATACAATACAATAGATAAGAGTTAGCCATGTTTTCCGTGCCCAGAGATTTATCCACCCTCTTAATTGGGTATAAGCATATAACAAGAGAACTAGATACATTTTTTCTAACTCAATACTTACTTATGCCTTGCATCTAAAGTGCCATATTGATCCCTCAGTCCTCCCATTTTCCTCTCCAGGTCCCCGATTCGCTTGTCTTTCTCCTCAATGGTCTTCGAGAACAGTTTCTCATTGTCTTCTCGCAGCTTGAAGTTCTCTCGCCGCAGCTCCTCGTTCACGCGTTTGTATTCGTCTTTGATTTGAATGAGTTCCTGTCGGCAAATGATTTAAAGAAATAGGCATACATGGTATATTAATAAGATGTTTGAAAAATTCATATTAAAGTCCAGTCACCACATGTCTCGATTGGTCCACTATTTGGATATTGACTATTAAGCAATCAAAGAGCGTAAGGAATTCACATGAATAATTCATATTTGTTATTGTCGAAACAATTGTCCTCATAATAACACCATTTTGTCTCTGACTCACACCTAATGTCAAATAACATTTACTTTTCTAAATAGGAAAATAGAAGTTAGTATTACAAGCGCCTTATAAGAAATTGTTATTTGTTTAAGTCAAAGTAAAAGCCAACACAATAAATCTTCAGTGTTCATCTGGTCGTTGCTGACGAAATCATTGAACCAGATATCGTTTTGTTTTAAACCACTATGTTCCTCATTTAATTCACATAAACATGAGAATATTAGTTAACGTATAAGCTAAGGACAAAGCGAGCAACACAATGCATCCTTCTCTCACCTGGTGGTTAGTGGAGAGGTAATAAAAGCGCGAGTCAAAGTTATAATAACAAAGCAAACAAAAAAAAAGATATAAAAAATATAAAAAATAAAAGATATAGTAAATCGATTTAATCCATATCATTCGATTCGCACCTGGTGGTTGGTGTCGAGGTCATTGAAGCGCAAGTCATAATTATAATTTTAAAAAGCAAAAGAATAAAAGGAGATAAATCGATTTAAGCAATATCATTCATTTCTCACCTGGTGGTTGGTGGCGAGGTCATTGAACCGGGAGTCGAGCATGTTGTACTTGCGCATCTGCGTCTGCATGTCTTGCTGTGCGCTGTCTCTGAAGTTCTCGAGTTTCTTGTTGATCCGTTCAAGGGTCGAGATCGACACGCTCGCCTCGTCCGCACGCTGCAAAGGAAGGGAAATCAGTGTTAGAATATTTTCTCACGCAAAATGATGAATCATTATTCATAAGCAAAATTAGTCTCGTCCGCAAGCTGCAGAACCATATATGGTCGGCAAAAATCCACAAGAATAGAATTTAAGAACTGATTTAAAGAAAACTACTTTACTTATACATCTGAAAATTAATTTTAAGAGATATGTTTCAAGTTACTAGTGACAAAACTTTCGTAACATTGAAAATCAGTTTACTAAAAAAAAAATATTTAAGCAACAAAAATGCAAAACGTGCTGATGATTAAATTGAGTAATAACTACAGTGTTCCCCGCAAAAGATAGATATGCTCTATGTTTCCGTGGCTGGAACACAGTTTGTTGATAATGCCTGATTTTCCTTGATGCCGGACACCCTGATTTGTTCACGAATTAACATGTTTCATGAAATACTTGCGTTTTTGAGGATCATGATGAGCTGCGACTGCTCGTCGATGCGCGACCGCAGCATCGCCGCCTCCGTCTTGTCATCCTCCGACAGCGCGCGCAGCTTCTGCAGCTTTTCCTGCATGTCGCCCATGTCCTGCAAATAAAAGCCATAGGCACACATCTTTGAATTAAAATGGTTTACTATGTCAACATCCTTAACAGTCGCCCCATGTCCTGCAACTTATATGCCTTGGGAGATCCCCTTGAAAAAGTAATACAGATGTAGACATAATATGGTCGAATGAAAGTTGTATTTTGAAAGAACTTTTATGAAACACTTCAAAAGGGAACCCTTTAATACAGCACATGACATTATATATATCAATGAAGAGGCAGAACGTCAAATTAGAAAGAAAAGATAAGCTTTTACAGGGTAGCGGTGCTTTAAGTATTGAAGTACGAGTACGAAACGTGGACCATTATAAGAAGCCAAATGGAAAAAATTCACATATGCCTGACGGACTACACGCCGAGCAAGGGAATTTTCGGAAAGTGTAGAATATCGAGCGTACATGTTATTTGTCGATGCCCTGGAAGAGCTATATGTATAGGACAAAACAGGCTGTCGGAATGGAAGACTCCCACATACCGAATGCCGTAATTTACGGACAGCTTAATAATGAACGGTGGTTAAAGAGCTTAAAAATGAAATCGCTTATGCTATTTAGTACTCAGGCACGGATCCAGAAAATATTGAACCCGGAGGCGCAATAGTATAAATTATCTGACTGAACCGGGGGGCGCAAAGATATTTTTTGTATTACATATAAGGGTGAACGAAATCCGCGCATGGTACTCGTACCCAAACAACCACTGGGGAGATGGATTGGTATTGGTATTGGTATGGGTGCAAGGGCTTTCGCCCACCCCGTTAATTGCCACTCTGTGCCACAGGGGGAACCTCTATCAAGCGGGCATGTCTCCTCTCCTTCTCTTTCTCTCTAGCCAATTCTCACCCTACCCCTTGGAAGGCATGCTCGCTGAACGTCCCTT
>LQRL01032498.1:4341-21300 GCA_001703475.1 Hydroides elegans
GATCAATTAAAAATATGGGTCAATATTTCCAAACCAACAGTACCGAAAATTTAATAAGGAATATATAAAAAAAAAGCATTAATAAATTCTCTTAAATACGATTAATGTAAGATTATTAATTTTCAAGTGCATTTAAACGTCAATACTGATTTTGAACGGCCTTTTGATAGTTTGGATATAACAAATTATGCGCATATGATATATTTTTTCTTCGAATAGCAAAATAATGCACCAATGTGGCGTTTCGAATGGCAAAATTTTATGAAAAAATGACATCGTCAAAGGTGTCGGGAAGTATTTTGGAAACTGCAAGCGACTTATTGGTCTATCGCAAATTTGCTGAATGTTTGGATACATGTCTGACTTGTCTCGAGACAACCAGACAATCTTTAGAAATAGAAAGGTAAGTGGGCGATAATATAAGATTTCGTGCCCTTGATTTGTTCGAAAGGTGTATCCCAGTCATGTACGAGTAGCACTGCATCCAATCGCCCATTTTTTTTTATCATATTTTTTTTAAATCGCACTCTATGTGCAAATATTAGAATTATCTAACAACATGGTTTGAAGGGCAAAGGTCCAAGGTTTGTCTGTCATCACTTGCTTGGACAGAATAGAACTCTGAATGGAATATTAACATGAGCTTGAATGCGCTATAACTCTAGAATGTAGGATGGTATGTGGTAATAGATGAATTGTAAAGATCTTGCTAGTTTCCACCGAATTTGGTCAACTTACTATGGTGAATATGCCAAAAATGCCGATTTTTCGCAAATGTGGTCCACTTCCGGTGTCGAATTCGGGCAAATTGGCAAAAAAGAACGATTTTTCTAAACATGCGTGTATACGTGCTAGCACTTTGGTATGGAGTGCACTAGAGATGTTATAGGCTCTACCAAATACCCTTGTTATGCAATTGTACATTTTGATTGTTTCGACTGAAAAAGCTCAACTTCCAATGGCGAATTTGGCTTAAATTGTCAAAAATAGCGATTTTAATATATTTATGAGCCTGTGCTTGCTAAAAGTTTTGATCCAGTACATTTGTTTTGTGGGATCCTGCTGCTCTCTGAAATCTAGTTGATGTGGTTTGTTGATTTCTTTCTTTTGAAAGTTTCCGAACGACTATAACTCTCTTTTTTTTTGTTTGTATTTATTAACTCATTTCCGACTCACCTAGCCATATAGAAATTAAAAAAAAAAAACAGTTTTCATTGTATTTAAGATGACTTTTATATGTGATTATCTAAATATAATTTATTTTGATACTTGACCCAATGTGTTTCAATAAATTATACACTGCATTTCGTAAATTTAAATGAAATCTAATGCAAGTTATATTTTTTTTTCTCATTTTTTGCATCATAAAACAAAATTTGAGTAACCAAAACGACCGCTAAGGTGCACTCCTCATCGCATGCATTTATAATTACTATATATATATTTAACTTGCAGAAATGCAGTGTTATCAGAGGGTCTGTGCCTCATTGCAATTCAAGCGTATGCGGAGCTTGATCGTTGGAGTGAGGTGCTTCCGTTTGTGACACAATTATACAGCGGCATCGAAGATTGCCCGGCTACCGTCGCACAAGCATGGTAGGTGATATGGAATGTAAGGCAAAATATGTGGAAATATATATAGTTTACTTTGGTTCACTTGAAAAGATAAAACATAATAAACATCGACAGCGTTTGGCAAGGTTCCAGATACACCTTTAGCATGCTTCAATACTTATTTTTGATTAGAGTATTTATCGCAGACACACTTCGAAACAGATTATAATTGTCATAATAAAACAAAATATTCTGCATGACCGCACACTATAATTTACGCGACATCTTGGTTATAAAAGTCCTACCGAGGCATTTGTGTTCTGTGATTAAAATTTCCATAAGTTTTATAATCAGATAAGTGATATAATCAAATTGGATTATCATATAGTTGCGCTTTATGATGTAAATTTTACTAAATGAAACACCATTTTCATTTTTTTTTTTTTCATTAAATCTTTTTTTTTTTACAGTCTACTTCTCCATGCGCAGAAAAAGGATTATCCTACCTGTACGGCTATAACGAACATATGGCTTCGTAATGAACGAAATTTTACTCATACGGAATATCACGTTATCCTAGAACTGTACATAGGAAAAGTTCTAATAGCGTTAGAAAAATGGACAGATATTAATGCCTTTATTGACGCATGTCCAGGAATTTCTGAACACTTAAAAGATCAGTATAAAAAGCAAGTTAAGACTCTTGAGAGAAAGAAAGAAGAAGCTGAGATCGACAAAATTCATGAGTTGAAAGATGTACAAGATGAGGTCAGCGCAGATACACGTCCAAAAGTCACAGAACAAAAACCATTGAACGAGAATAGCTCTACTTCCACACAACAGACCGAACAAAGTAAGGAGTATGTCCTTAATTTCAAATTTAATTTAGTAATTTATATTAATTACAAAAGGTTCAATGAACTTTGTCCAAAAATCGTCTTTTTATAGGACAATTGACGAATATGCAATTTTATAGATTCGAACATTATTCGAATATTAGATTCGAACATGGTACACCAAACAGTGTTCGAATTCGATGTCTAGAAGATATCCTAAAAATGCAGTTTCCTCACAAATACAAAACATGGACGAACATGAACAGTTTTTCTTGAAAAAATTGCATTTTGCTTCATGATGGTATTACGATATTCCAAAGTTTGCTTTCGATATAATCATTTCCTGGAAGCGAAACCCCCCTGATAAACATGTTCCATTGTGTTCTAGGTACCTCATCTAGTCAGAGATTTCAATTGTACGCCAGGCAAGTGGCAGTGTGGGCAACGAAAAACCTACCGTACATCACATGGAATGTATTGAAAAATATCTCTTTACTTGCTGTTGTATTTTATCTTCTGTTTATGCGAGGTAATTTAGGTAAGTGAGCTATTGGTTTAAAGACTCTTCGATAAAAATGGCCTTGTTCCCATTTATTTGTTTCTAGATCGAATTCAACAGCTGGTGTCCCAATTGTCGATCCATGCGCATGTTTACAAATCCAAGATCAAATAGGTAGCTAAAATATATATCTTTATCTTTTATGCATTTATTCACAAGAAGAATGTCGATATTCGTGTAATTGAATTTACTTGTTACACCCATATATGACCATTTGAATGATATGTATGATTTTGAAACTTATATTTATTTTTTATACAGATGTGCTGTCAAGAGAGACCTGGCTAACGATCTGGGCATTGATTGTGAGACTATGGAAGAGCATGTTTTCACCATACCATCTTGTTAAATCTTCGGACTGATTTAAATCATTTATGCTTGGACTATTTCATAATCAATATACACTGTAAATGATTCCATGAATTCAATGGTTTTGTAGTAAGCCCACGTGATAACAAAATATTTGAAATTAACGCAAAGTTGTCATAAGAATATTGGCGAAAACTTTGATAGATAATTCAGCCTGAAACATAGAATAGAAACCTCAAAAAATTATCTCAAGAATTGAAATAATATTTATTCGTATACATGTTATTATACTAAGTCAATCTTTCGAATCTTGCATTTTCCTACAATGTTTGTGTATATTTTTTTTATCCGGGTAGAGTTTTAAACACCACTTTAATTGTATTTCAAATTGATTATTCATTCGTTCATTCGATCTTGTTTGATTACGATACACTATGAGCTGCTGTTCACAATTAGTCTAATATACATGTACTTGATTTTTTAAAAGATAATTCTCAATAAATTGTCAAAAGAAAAATCTCTGTCTTTATTAATTTTCGTGTATTGATTTCTAGTTTAGATAAAGCAGATAGTCTCTTTTTTTTTTAACACAGCTTTCGTGCAACGAAAACTGGGTTTGTGCAATCGGTTGGTGTCCGTCCGCCGTTAGTAAGTTAGTTAATTAGTTAGTTATTCCGTAAACTTTGTCCTAAAAACCTATCTCCTTCCACAATTTTGGTCGTAGAGTTTTTAAATTTTAGCCTAAGCTTCCTCATGATGTCCTCAACATAGATTGTGCTTTTGATGACGATCGAACGATTGTGGTCGCCATGGTGGACTTCGCCATTTCTGCCTATTTGGTCTTCTATATAGAGAAAAACTCTTTGCCTCAACAGCTATCTTCTCCCACAGTTTTGACAGTAGAGCTACCAAATTTTAACCTAGGCTTCTTCATAATGTCCCAAACATATATTGTGCTTTTGATGACGACCAAATCGTTATGGTCGCCAAATTTGATCACGCTGCGTGACTTTAAAATCTCTATCATCAAAGGTTGTGTCCAAAATAAGCACATGACTTTGCATGTGTTCTATTATGATATTAATATATCAATAGAAGATGTATGCTGCGTATTATGATATGAGATACAGAATGGGGTGCTGATAATACATGTATTATGGTTTATACTCAATACACCAATAGATAGATTTGGTGAGCAAAGTTCCTGAGCAAATGTTTTTCGTACATTTTCTTTTGATGTTAATTTAACACTTTTGGCATAACAAAGTCTTTTCTTTTCATATAAAACAAAAAAAAAAAAAAAACGTACTGACTGAACTGACATACTTCTATATGAATTTCATTAAATTTCTATTTTGGTGCCGAGTTTGTAGATAATATTGTTCTTTGTTATTAGTCCTCCGCCGTCGTGTTAGCGTG
Organism: Hydroides elegans; assembly: GCA_001703475.1. NCBI lineage: Eukaryota > Metazoa > Annelida > Polychaeta > Sabellida > Serpulidae > Hydroides > Hydroides elegans. Next base: position 9,019 of record LQRL01032498.1, read on the forward strand.
AAACGGAGGACTTAGTATTCCGTACTGTTCGTCTGTCCCTTCTAGAAATATTTGAGCTATCAAAAAATGTCTACAAAGTGTTCTATACGTTCAACGGGATTATAAAACCAATGGACCATGTCTTTCCGTGTCTCTGTCTGTCTGCCGACACCTTGGGCACTATCCCTCATCGGATTTTGTTTTACCTTTGCACAAGGTAGGAACATAAATTGAAGATGTGCGTAGGCGTATTACTTTTGGAAAAATCTTAAAAAATGGAATTTTGGCGAATTTTCGAAAAATTGTGATTTTGGACTTAGAGAAAGATTACGCGTAGAGAAAGATTACGCGTGTATCGTGATGTTGTGAGGACTACGTTGTGAGGGCGAATATGTAAGAAACAAGTAATAATTCGAATAATGATAATAATAATTCGAGTAATAATAACGATTTCGGATTAGTAATCAAACATTATACAAATAGAACTACAAGTATTATTCAACAAAGTAATCAGCGTCAGGGAAAATCACTGAATTTCAACATCTCGTTTTCAAATCGGAGAAAATATACCATTGTGGGAAACAATTCAGGAAAAATTAAGGAATTTCATTCTGAATCGGGGAAAAAATCGTTATTTTATTTATTCCTATTTTTAGCCCCCAGCCAATTTGGCTGAGGGCTATTGCTATCCTCCAGTCCGTCTGTCCGTCCGTCCGCCCGTCTGTTAACATTCGATAATCAGTAGTTTGTCCGCGGCACTTTGGTATGAAGCCTTTGTCCTAGGGTTCTTTAACTTCACACAGTGAAAGAATATATATTACAGATGTGCAACGTCGAGGTTTCATTTTAATCGACCAAAAATGTCGAAATTAAGGGGGTCTGAACTTAGACGAATTTGAGATATTTTGGAATATTTATACAGCAGTTTGTCCGCGGCACTTTGGCATAAAGTCTTTGTCCTAGGGTTCTGAAACTCCACACAGTGAAAGAATATATATTGCAAATGTGCAACGTTGAGGTTTCATTTTGATCGACCAAAAATGTTGAAATTACGGGGGTCTGAACTTTGACGAATTTGAGATATTTTGGGATATCTATACAGCAGATTGTCCGCGGCACTTTGGTATAAAGTCTTTGTCCTAGGGTTCTGAAACTTCACACAGTGAAAGAATATATATTGCAAATGTGCAACGTCGAGGTTTCATTTTGATCGACCAAAAAATGTCGTAATTACGAGGGGTCTGAACTTAGACGAATTTGAGATATTTTGGGGGTATTTGTACGGCGGCCTGAACATAGAACATAGAGAAAGGTTGCGCGTATATCGTGACGTTGTGGACAAATATGTTGGGGGCATCGGTGTGAACACGACGTTGTGAGATAGACGTTGTGAGAAAGACGTTGAAAGAAAACGTTGTGAGGAAGACGTTATGAAAAATACCTTGTGAGGAAGACGTTGTGAGAAAGATATTTTTTTTGACTGGCTTATTTCAATCCACGAATATTCGTGTTAAAGACTGTTTGGCCTAGGCTGGGGGCTTTGCTTCTCTGATGCCTATGTTTGAATATTTCTAAAAAAAACATGTCCCCAAAACAATGTAAAAAAATGGCTCGAGCCTTCGGCGTTCGCATACTGTAAACTTTCTTTAAAATATTTTGGATCGCGCCTTCGGCGCTCGGATATTAACAAAAAAAGGTATGGTTTGTTATTAAATACCACTTGGGATTGGGCCAATATCAATCTTAGATCAGGGAAACCATCAGGGAAAATCAGGTAATTCGAAACTGACGAGATTGGTCACCCTGTATAAAGAGTGACGAATTTTTCAGTGACAAAAGTGCTTAAGATACAATTGGTTAAATAGAAATAACTTGAATTAAATTACTGTTTATAGTTGATTTTGTAATGTTTTGTGTGAAATTCGTGTTCTCCTGGTTTTTTTGTTGTTGTAAAATTCATGAACTATGTTGGTTTGTTTCAATAGATAATTGAAAATTGTATACTAATAAAAGATTTGATAGAACATTTAATAAACCTTTCGCAGTTTTTTCTGAGTGTTTTTCGTTCATTTTAAATACATATTAGGGATTTCGATAATTTTGGTTCGATTTCATGTAGGATAATTTGCCCCCCGAAGTGTGTAACTTTTATATTTTTGCTATTTTCTTCACTTTATCATTTATTAATAACCAATAATAATGACCCCAAAATCGTCTTTATTTTTTTTCGATTGGGACCCAAAAAAACGCCAAATTATTTTCGGGGGCATTTGAAACTCTGAGTAGAGCTACCAAATTTTAACCTAGGCTTCTTCATAATGTCCCAAACATATACTGTGTTTTTGATGACGATCGAACCATTATGGTCGCCATGGAAAACTTCGCCATTTCCGCCTATTTGGTCTTCTATATAGAGAAAAACTCTTTGCTTCAACAGCTATCTTCTCCAACAGTTTTGACAGAAGAGCTTTCAAATCTTAACCAACGCTTTTCTATGATATCCTCGTACCAGTTTGTGCTTAACCGGACGATTGACTAACGTGTGTCGCCATGGTTGACTTGGCCATTTTCGCCAATTCAATAATAATAATGAAAAAGTCTTGTGCACATCACTTACAGTTTTGGTCGTACAACGTTCATACTTTTACCAATGCGCTTTTATGGTCACCTCATTATGGTTAGTCGAGGGTACTCAACGGTCAATTCGGGTAAATGTTTATTCTTGCAGAAGGTCTTCATTGCTTGCAACTTATTCCGAACCGAACAACGATTTTTGTTGAAACAATTATTTTACTTTAGGATTATGTTTGTAAATATATCAACCAATGCAGATGTATATTAATTTGGTAGATAAGGTAGGTAAAACGAATTTGTGATAGAATAACCTAATACACATTTGATTTCTTGAAATCTTTATTCTGGTAGGAGATTGTATCTTTGCTTGCAGCAGCTTTTCAGGGTTTCTTGCTTGCAACTTCAGAATAAACATTTAGATGGAAATCAGCGTATTAAGCTTTTTCAAAGATATCTGATTATCTTTCGCTAAAGAATAAATAGATTGAGATCAATTATTAAAAGTAAATCGTTGAGGGCCCCTCGTTAGTGCTATTTGAGGCGATCGAGCTATGAAGTTGTGAATGCGGACTTGACCATTTTCGCAAAATTTGGTTTTTCCTTATTGTAGAAATGTCTTATGCAGCCCGTTCCACCTGACCATATACCGTCTGCTATCGGTAAGACAGGTCGAATGACGTGTATTATATACGCGACCAAACCTGCCATAAGCAGAAAGGTTGGTAAAGTGGGGGCTTGTGTCTTTGGTGATTTACTCATTGAGGCATGCCTTCAAGATATTGATTTTTATGTCTGTCCAAGTTATTCATGGTTTGGATCACAGCTGTTTTACACATGGCTAAATAGCTCAGTCAGTAGTGTATCGGCTTCATGATCTAAAGGTCGTGGGTTCGATCCTAGATTCAGATCAAGCATATTTTTCCTTTAGAAAATGCCAGAAATAATATTCTCGTTTATGGTGACTTTAGTAGATAACCATATCTTATCTTAAAGTGTTTGATCATTTGATGTAATGGCCGGGATCATAATGTACTCATATATATTGTTTGTATGTAAATTCATATCGCATATATGCCTGTAGCTCATGGTATAGCATCGAACTCATATTCATAAGGTGGTATGTTTGAATCCAAGATTGTACAACCTTATATTTTCAATGATGATATAATGATAAACAAAAAATATATTTCATTAATTGTTATTTATATGCAGATGTTATTACAAATGGATAACTATGACTTTTACACCTGTGTGTGCATTAGCAAGTACTTGATTAAATCAATTTTGATTAAATCAATTAACAAAAACGCTAGTTCTTAAAGATCTAAGGCCAAAGCCATAAACTAAAACTGGGTCATTGTTCTTGACAATCTTGTTCAAATTTGTGATCTTGTCCACATTGTTGAGGATGCCTTTGGAGCCGCGCCTTTGGGCATATGGCGCAAAGAAATTGCCACGGGTGCACGTTTAGAAATGAAGTGCGCCCGGAAGGCCCATATTTTTCTTGGGTGTACATTTCCGGAACAGGTACACCCGATGTGCAACTTTTATGGTAATCTAGTAATTCAAATAATCTCTATGATTGATTCTTCTTTCCTAATTGCTTGCATCCACGGCATACGCATTAAAAAGCTAAAAACAGCAAGATTTTGATTATAATGTTTCAAAATTTATTTATCTTTAGAATAAATGAAATTATTACCGCTTGTAAAAACAGCACATTTTTTTTCGTAAACGAAAAGAAATCAGATAATGAAAAAGTCCAATACATTATTTGTCTAACACACATGTGCAATTACACACGTATAATTGTCTTGCACTTGTGAAAAAAAATCATATTTTTAGATTTGTTTCTCTTCGCCTTTTCCTCCAAGAGAATATGGGTAGCTTTTTTCTTTTGTTATAGTAATTTGAGTTTTTATAGACAAGTTCAGTTTTTTGTGCAAGATGAAGGGCTCCGTGCAACATTGTATTAAGTCTTAAATTGACGTTTTGAGAAAAAATGACACTTTTTTTAAATTTGTCATTCATATTAGAATTGGCAAGTAGCCAAACGATGAAAACATTATGATCGCACTGATTTCTTAGTATTATTTACGTATATAACATGGTTCGGTTTTTAGGCCCCAACCCGAAAGGTTAGGGGCCTATAGGTTTGGGGTGTCCGTCTGTCCGTCCGTCTGTGCTTGTCCATCTGTCTGTCTGTCCGTCATACTTTTTTGTACGGGCTAGAACTTTTGAACGGAAGGCCATAGAGACTTGGTTATAGACTCAAATGAAAGGTCTTGGTCCGTAGATGTGACTTTTGACCATTTCGTCTGTCTGTCTGTGTGTCTGTCTGTCTGTCCGTCATACTTTTTTGTACGGGCTAGAACTTTTGAACGGAAGGCCATAGAGACTTGGTTATAGACTCAAATGAAAGGTCTTGGTCTGTAGATGTGACTTTTGACCATTTCGTCTGTCTGTCTGTCTGTCTGTCTGGAAGTTGTCAACTTGGCCAAAATAGCCAAAAATAGCGGTTTTTTCAAGACTTGAGCTTGTACGGGCTAGAACTTTTGAATCGAAGGTCATAGAGACTTGGTTATAGGCTCAAATGAAAGGTCTTGGTCCGTAGATGTGCCTTTTGACCATTTCGTCTGTCTGTCTGTATGTCTGTCTGTCTGTCCGTCATACTTTTTTGTACGGGCTAGAACTTTTGAACGGAAGGCCATAGAGACTTGGTTATAGACTCAAATGAAAGGTCTAGGTCCGTAGATGTGACTTTTGACCATTTCGGTCAAAAACACCCTACCGGAAGTGGTCAAATTAGCCAAAATATGCCAAAATAGCGGTTTTTCAAGACTTGAGCTTGTACGGGCTAGAACTTTTGAACGGAAGGTCATAGAGATTTCAGAAATACTCGAAAACGACTTTGGGGGCGTTGGGGCCTGTTCGTGTTCACTGAATACTTGTCACTTGGTACTTGGCAATTCTTTTGGCGGAACACGTTAAGTCGACACAACACATTGTTGCACGGACCCCTTTAAGCTAATTACAGTTTTAAATTCAATTCAGTTAGAATGCCAGTCAACTGCAAGCAAATGTTGGTAACATTGTATTTAATTCATTGTCTGTGTTTAATCCCTTGAAAGAGAAATTATATAACCTCGACATAAAAGTGGAGACAGATCAGTCGCAATGTGTTTCATTTTATCTTTTTACCTTATCGATCAAGAAATTTGCTCATTAATAAGACCCCATTACTATGTTATATCTAGAATTGAAAGAACTATGGTGCTGGAAAAAAGAACGTCCCGCGATAACAGTACAATAAAAACATAATCCTTCAATAAAATCCAATCATAATATATGTAGTATTAAATGAATAGTTATCAGCATGTTATCACAGAAATAATGGGTTATACAATAATATATCATAGAGAATGATATAAACTTGCTTTGTCTCGTTTTAATGTTTAAAAGGTATAATTACTAAGGGTGATGATAAATACGTAAATATACAGAGTAAAACACAAAATATATAAGTGAACTTTTTATCATTGCCTCTACCACTTTCAGTACAACTATTTGGTCAGAAGGGCAGGCTCGGGTCCTGATTATGTCATCATTAAACGAAAAACCATCCCAATATGCACAACCATAGTTATGTAACGCGAATGTGCTCAAAACTTCCCGTGAGCGTTTGTGACCATATCGCTCATCTTGGGGAGATTAAAGAGAAATCAGAGAAGGGGTATTTTCCCACAGTCTGGATCAAGACACTGTGTAATGTCAGGAGGATGGTGGGTTAGATTGACACCTTTTGTTAGTAGGTTTAGAATAAAGTTATTATGTGAAACATATTTGACGAAAAACTAGAAGGACTGGGCTAACCTACATATGTTTTTAATGTTTATATATTTAACAACACCTCACTTATCCCGAGTTGAAATAGTGAGGCTGTGCCAGGCGACAATTTCTGGTCGTGCGGGTTGCCTTAGGAGGAAGTTGGTGGTGGAACCCTGAAAACTGTCCGGGGAGAAACATAATGGGAAACTTCCTTATGGAACTGAGAGGAGAAATACATTAGGTGAAACAAAATAGAGCAAGCATGCCCATCTGTAGAGGCATAGTCCCAAATTGATGTAATGCGCATTAAGGCCTGGGAGGTATATCACGATCTACAGATAAAGCTGCAACCAAACAAAGAACATTTAGTGAACACTTCACGTAATATAGATAAGTTTCGATTAATATTTTGATATTCAACAAAAATATTAGTTGATTGTCATAAACTTGCATATTTTTTGTTAACGAAGACACGGAATTACTTTAGTGTTAAGGGTACCTCACTTGTTCTATATACGAGAAGGGATGTTGATTATCTAAATTTTGGTCACCCAGTGTTAAAATTTACAAGGTGATGTAAACTGAAAAACTGTCCATCCATATATTAAATATATTGACTCAGCAACCATTTTTCCTAATTATGCATTTTGATATTAGATAAATGTTCTTCTTTCGCAAATCGCTTTTGTTTTATTAATATAAGACATTATTCTGCCTCCATGTAAGTCCCGTCTCCAGTCAAGAGTGAAAATTTCTTGAATGTTTCGGAACTTAAATACTCAGAAAATCTCGGTTCGTGCCCATCCGCTGTTTTTCTCACTATCTTGTTGACAGAAATAGTCTATAAAAGCCTACTTCGACAGCGACGCATAAAATTGATAGCTGCAGCTATCACATAGATTACTATATTTGAATGTCCATGATTCCATTGGAACTATAAAGTACGTCATGATCAATAGTTTATTTCTGGTAGGAAATATTATCATATTTAGTCCAAATCGAATATCCAGCTCATAAAAAAATCACAAAATAAACGAAACGATCGATATAACGATCGATAAAGATGTAAAACATACAAATCGGTTTAATTAGAGTGTTTGGGCAGATTGTTTCAATTCGATGAAACTTCATAAAAAGTATGTTTGGAGTTTGTCGAAATTACTTATGAGCAACCACCATGATCATTGCGCAGATGATAAAATCAAGAATATCAACCCATGTAATGTGGATTACTAAACGTATTATCTCGAAAATACATTTTGCCCATCCTTTCTATTGATTATATGTGTTTTATTGCAAGACTTCTTTTAAAGAAATAATCGCAATTTGAAAATGACATGAATGACACATTTTAATGCTTGCGTAAATTGATAAATAGTATGTTTTTTTTATTTTCTCATGATCAAATTTGATTCAATTTTATTTTTTTTCCTTGTGCCAAAATCATTGTGCCTTATCAAGTTAGATGACCCACTGTAATTGATTGATTGTCGTAAAGTCATGGGTTGACAGACGCCTTTTATATTTGAATAAAATATCATAGCAATATGTTTCGGAATCACACCAAATGATATTAGACGCTACATTCCGGCAAATCGGGTGTGGAGTTTTATTGTTTGATGAATTATCAATATGGAGATACTAACTTATAAGATATGATGTGTGCAATTGATGATTTTGAATGCGTTACCGAATAATATATTATTTATTTTAGTAAGCAAAAAATATCCGATAAACAGGTATCACAGTTTAGATTGGTTAATATATATTTCTGTTATGTCAAGTTTTTTGCATAATAAGGACATTATTGAAATGTTTTGTACAAATATACAGTGGTATATTTTATTACAAATATTCAGTTTTACAAAACGTTCAACAAGAGCTCATCTATTATATATTGAATATTGAAAATACATGTGATAGCTTTGTATAGTTTTGAAAAGCATGTATAATGTCTTCCAATCTATCTTATAATGATTGTTATAGCTTTTATTCCTAGAGTAGAGTGATGTCAAAGATGACTTATTGTTAAAACGGCCACCACCCAGGCCCTGTTAAAGCTGATTTTAATCAAGTCTCTTCCCCATGTTTAAAATGTACTTCAAAAACTACATACCGCAAACAATCAATTAATATCCGTTGATGTTGGTAATAGAGAGTTTGTGCAGGTTTAAAAAATCTTTCAGCTAATAGCCATTGACCCAAATAGGACCAATCGCATTGCTTGTTCCAGGATTGTTTACATGAAATTTACGACAGTCTAGTCTATTTTTGACATTCTGCACAACGTATGCAACAAAAAATAACAACTTCGTTCCTATATATTTTAATTGTTGAAAATATATGTCATAGCTTTGTATGTTTTTTTTTACAATATATGTGTTGTACATATATTGTTCTTCTTCTTCTTCTTCTTCTTCTTCTTCATCATCATCATCTTCTTCTTCCTTGAACAGAACAGTCCTTTCTTCAAGTTACACGCACTTCTCTGCATACGTTCGGGTGCATAAAACAGCTAGAACACGTGCTGTGTGTATTTTATACATGGTCAGTATCATGACAGCCGCCTGTGGTAGCAGGTAGTGAATTCCATGGGCCCATATCGTCCGGATAGGAGGACTTTTGGTACACTACTGTACTCGCGAACGGGACAATGAATCTATATGTATATCCTCGAGCCGTTGTTATTTGAATGAGCACTTATGTGGGGAGGATGACCTGCTTATCGATGATTCTATGGAACATTATGACTTACATTTGCGCCCTTATTAGCCACGACTTGCTTTGCAAGACGGGGGTTGTCCCACCACTTGACCGTTATTTATTTATGCGTATATACATATATTTATTTGTTTAGTTCGTTAACTTTTTTTTGTAAATGCTACTCCTCCGAAAGTTGTGGGCCGATTTTAATGAAACTTGGTTCAAAATATTCACTGGGAACTAGGACATTAAAGTTGTGCTATTTTATGCTTATATTGCGTATATAAGCAGAGTTATGATTGCTTATATCTTACTTTTTGACCAATTAAGTCTTCACTTGTCGCCACTTATGCTGCGACCACGTGATTATGACGTGACAATTGAAATTGCTCTGTTGTTGATGATGTCATCGGAGCCATTTTACACACCATTTTGTTTCGATAATCAAATTGACAATGGCCTTTGCTTTGCAAAATAGATTTTTTTTTAAAGGCTATTTTCATGTGGTAAAATGGTATATTCATTAGAAACTTGATTACTGAACTGTAAAACTTGTGAATTGCTTTGCTCCAGCTTTGAAAAATTATTTTGTCGTTTAAAGAGATATAAAAACCTATGTCTATGTTTTTAACCCACTTTTCACATCTTCAAAACCCATGTCTATGTGTTTTTGATCCACCTTAATCCCATTTAATGATCTTTTTGATGATTGCTATAAACAATATCCCTTGCTGTATCAAATCAATTGAGAGCTTGAAACGACTGGTACGTTGAAAAAATAGCAAAATAAATCCGGTATAAGATATCGACGCATAAGGGAAGATTGCGTCTTTTATTAATTTCAAGCAAGGTGTGGCACACTGTCCTTTGACAGTCTTGTTTCTTCTAGGGCGAGCTATTGCAGTTGCTGTAGTATGCTGGATGCACTTGCTTGGCGTTCATATTGTTGTTTAACAAAGCGGGCAGCTCGACGTTGTACCATTTCAACTTTGTGAATGTTGCTTTGTGTGTAGGTGTCCCATACAGTTGCCTCGTATTCTAGGACTTGTCACACTAGTGAGTTATATGCCATTTCTTTGATGTTTTCGGGATTTCTGTGGAGATTTCGTTGGATGAAGGCAGAAGTTGAGTTGATATGGGTATTCAAGTTGAGTTGGTAGTGTAGTCTTCTTTCTTTAGTCTGTAATTAGAAATAGTGGGTCTGAAAACCAGAATAAAAATTTTTGTTGGAAAAGAGTTACAAAGAATCGCCATTTGTTATTTTTCGTTATTCGTGTCTGCTTATGATCTAAGAAATCTGCAATATCTGACATCTAATGATAAGCGTACTGATGGATATACTGATCGACAATGCTCGTACTTCTTGAAAAAAATCATTGTCGTAAAATGCTTCCGTCTGCCGGTAATGGGCTCTGATACGGAAATACTAATTATCGACCGTCTAAACCAAAACTTGTTTAAATTTACGAATTATGCGAATTGTGTTCCGCTCCAAACTGCAGGTATGTATTGATTATATATCAGAGTTGTATCCAGTAACACTTATAAATACAGTAGATGAATCGAACTGGTTAAACACAACTCGAAATACATACATTTTGTTCCGAGGAAGTTACGAGTAGCTCTAAATAGCCTTTAACATTATCTGCAATCAGGTGGAAAGCAGCCCATATGGGCTATTTAGATTTAGAATACAAGTGATTGTCAGCTTACAATCGATGTTTTACGCTGGAGGTGCCGTGTACGGCACTACGGGTCCTGTCCCTGGCACGTTAAAGACCCTTCACTGTTTCATTGAAAAGAGCAGAGAAAACCCGAACAGTAGAAGACTCTGGACCTTCTTCGTCAAGTGCAACAATACTCAAATATGAGGGATGCACTTAAACATACAGAATAGAACATTTTGCTTTTATGACCATTTTCAGTAACGAATAAAAATAATTAAAGCATAATACAACGATCATTTGTTGGAAAGTTCAATTTGGGCCGAAGTTAAAATCTTCAAAACATCGCACCGTTTCACAGTTTTCTTTTCGTTATATATCCTTATCGGTCATAATTAATCGAATTAATCATGTATGACATTGACATAAATTATAATGGCTAATGGTTTATTGCTTGAATTTCATATATTGATTATCGCCCATTTTATTCAGACATTTTATATAAGTTTCTACTTAAAATTTTCATTTTAAATCTCTATTAAACTGTGTCATATTGCTATATGCTAGTGTATGTGTAGCGGCTAGCTTTAAAATGTCAGGTTATGTGATATTTTTACTATATACCGAAAACTCCTTTCGAAACAACACCTTCTTGACCTCGTAAGTAAAACATTGTTTCGAGGCATGTCATTTTCACTGAACCCTCTCTATGTAACCCAATAGTGCAGGGTGTAGCATAAGGGTAGAAACCCTCGGTAATTTTGAGGGTAAATCAGGATTACCGAGGCAGAATTGATAACCCTCGAAAAATTACCGAGGTAGAAAATCAGATCCTACGAGGCAGAATTTAGAATCCCTCGAAAAATACCGAGGCAAAATCGAATAAACCGAAGCAGAATTCAAGTACCCTCGAAAAATTACCAAGACAGAATTCTGGCTTATGCTTCACCCTGAAAGTGTATCTACAGCAGACTTAGTTGAGCGAGTATCCTATGACTTCGCTTTAATGTATCAAGATTAAAATATGTTATTTTTCAGGGACTGCATATCGAAGCACATAAGTGATATTATGAAATATCTGCTATTGGTCGTGTTGCCAGGTAATTCGGTTTACATTTATATAGTAATACATGCGGTGCATTTTGAGGGTGAAAGAAAACCTTTAATATCCTAGTTCTGTAAATCATACATGATAAAAAGGTGATCTTTATGATAAATCCTATCGTTGAAATTACTGTTTTTTTTTTTAATTGTTTGAACGTTTTAAAACTAATTGACATGAAATACGTAATGAACTAGTTGCATATATTATATTAAAACATGATTACAAGGATTCATATACATATTAATCTTTATAGGTTTACTCACTTTCGGTGTAAAATCCGAATATGAGGAACGAATCGAAAAACGTGTGCAAACTGAAGTATCATTTTCCTGTGAAGATGAACTACCTACGAATTCCAGTTTTATATTAACATGGAAACACGAAGACGTATTATTAGCTACTATCTCATCCGAAACATCTGGTAAGACA
>LQRL01032555.1:3088-14731 GCA_001703475.1 Hydroides elegans
CCGTGCCTCGTCAAGGTTTTATCTCGATCGGTTGAAAATTGTCGATTCTGGAGCACTTTAAAAATTGTCGATTTTAATCATTTTCACAGATGTCAAGCTCTTTGTGTAGGCGAGTTTGGTATGAAGCAATTAAGCTATACCTTTCAAATTTTATTTTGGTATAACCCGTGGTCTGAAGTCGTGTCTCGTTGAGGTTTTATCTGGATCGGCTCAAATTTGTAAAATCTGGAGCACTTTAAAAATGGTCGGTTTTAACATTTTCACCCGATGTTAAGTACATTGTGCACGCGAGTTTGGTATGAAGGAATTGAGCGAGATATCTTTTAATTTAATACACATATAAACCAAAGTCTGAAGTCGTGCTTCGTCATGATGTCATCTCGATCGGTTGAAAATTGTCGATTTTGGAGACTTTAAAAAGTAGCGAAAAGTTAATATTCAGATGAGGAAATGCGGGTGATAATATAAGATATTATCATTTAAGTACGTGGTTGCTTATATAAGCAAAAATGCTTATATAAGCATATTATTTTTTAGATAAGTGAAATGATATTCTTTCTTCACTTGTCTCGTCAGCTACCCTCTAAAAACATTTTGTGTGTGATTTCATAAGCAATCATGCTTATATAAGCATATTTATAAGCAATCATGCTTATATCAGCATATTTATCAGCAAATTAATAGAGATGTGTTAACACCTATCTGGGGAGGCTAGTGCATTTGGAATTGGCTTGCAAAAGTAATCGTGCGTATATAAGCATATTTACTATGTAAGTTAAATGGTATATTTGTTTCACTTGCCTTGTCAGCTGCGTCTCAAAAGTATCTTGGATGTGCTTATATAAGCAAAATTTTAATGTAATAAAATTATCTTTTTACTTCACTGGCCGTGTCAGTTGCCTCTCAAAAGCATTCTGGATGTGCTAAATGAGCTCGTGCTTATAAAAGCATATTTTCTTTAATTTATAAATTGAGGATACTTTTTCCAACTGGTCTCGTCAGTTCAAGAGATGTCTTCAGAAAGAAGTGAGTGATGATGCAAAAAGGTAATCTGTTTTTCTTTCATCGCATGTCCTGTTTATTCGCAAAATAGTTCGTCATTTCCAAAGTTAATTTTAGTAAAAACTGACCATCCTGCATATCCGCATTGTTGAAGTTCACGGGGGATCCAAGGTCACTGACCTTCTAGTTTCTTTCAATTTTGTTTTCACTTCAGTGGAAATGTTGTTCTATATTGAATATTTATTAATTATTATGGGTTCTCTTATAAAAATAGCTCGCGCCTTCGGCGCTCGCATATTTGAGAGCTACCTTAAAATGCAGGCTCGCGTCTTCGACGCTATGATGTTAACTAATTATTGTTCTGGTTTGCTATGAAGTACCAATTTAAATCTTGGATCAGGGAGAAAATCAGATGAATTCATGGAAAAATAAGGGAATCAGAAACTGACTGGTCACCCTGTACATGATTGCATTCGGACTGCGGCGAACGATGCATAGAAATTGACACGGGTGCCCATTCAAAAAGAAGTGTTACCGCGAGGGCGCAATGATTTTCTCTCGAGTGCTGTTTTCTGGAATAGGTGCACCCGATTATCAAATTAAGATGTCATATATTCTCCCATATTTTAGTTCAAACTCTCCTATATTCTCCTGTATTTCAGGTTAAATCTCCTATATTTCTCCTTTATTTCAGGTCTAAATCTCCTATATTCTCCTATATTTCAGGTCTAAACCTCCTATATTTTCACCTATCTCCTATATTTTTTGGGTCACTAGTCGCTTGACACCCTGAAATAATGACTTACGACGGGTTTTAGGTGGCTGTGAAGGAGAGCGCGGCCTTAACCTATTGCATTATGCGGACGGAAGAGTTGTCAATCTTGGCGCCAAATCTGCTGTAGATGTTGGACCAGGTGTAAGTACATTATGACCTGTCTTTAAATCGAGTTTAGTTGATTAATAATGGTTTGCATTTTTTTCTAGTATTATAAGATAATACAAAGCACATCTTTCTTGCTGTTCGTAATAAGCAATGTAGAACCATCCACAGTGGAGAGAGCTAAAAAGGCATTCTCAAAAATATATACATGTACTTAATGTTACCACTTTGACTAATAATCACAACATTATATAATTATGAATTCACTTTTGCAATCATTTTCCAGGATAAATTTTCTCTGAACACGCCAGGCGGGGGAGGGTTCGGTGAACCCGTCGAAGAGACCGACTCGGAGTCAGCCAGTCCTTCTAAAAGACGGCGCACGGACCCAGTTTCAAGTCACCACTATGTGGAAAAGGGCAGTGTGTATGCCTATAGGATGGCACAAGAGTCGGCATGACGACTTGAAAGTTTTTTTTTGTCTCCTGAGACATATCATTTTCAATGTTGCTGAGTTTGTGATGTTGCTACCTCAGTGCTTGCTTGAAGGTTATTTTGCTGCTGTAAATGATTTGGATTTTATGCTTTTCAAGAATCACTTTTATATTTCTTCTTTTGTTATCATTATTTATATAAATGAGAAATATATATTCCAAAAGATTTGCTCATTAGTTAGTTAAGCCACGATTATGTCATAGCTTTGAATGCATGTGTATACATTTATATTGGTAAAGGGAAACGTAGTGTAGATATATAAGATACAATATCAAAAGATATTTATACTTTTGTTTTTGAACAAGCATTTATCATACAGTTGTCGATATCTTTTTGTATTATTAGTTTGTTAAACATGTGTATGTTTATGTTTATATTTCATTTAAGGTCTTGATGATTGTAAGCACTTGAATTCTTGTTATTAGATCAATCAAAAAGTTATTCGAAAAAAAAATAAAAGAATTTGTAGGTATTAGGTATTTTTAGCGAAATTGTCAGTCTCACACTTTGATACCTGCATGTACATTGTATTTTTATCCAGACATACAATCTTGAGTTATATTTTTACCGTAATTAAACAAATCGCAATATTAATCAGCTGTGATAATAAGAGGAAAGTGCATGCAAAGAGGAAAAATGTTTTTGTACCTTTTCTATATTTGTAACATATGAACGTCTACTTCGAGATTTGTTTTATTAAATGCACACTTACTTTTGTCAAAATAATGAATAAAATTACACGTGTCATAATTATCAACAATATTTTTTATTATCATGCAATTGAGAGTAGAGGACTCGAGTTATTTGTCATTGAATTATTTTGCACAACTGCATTACATTCCCTAAGCTGAGTAATAACGAATGCCTTGAAATTTTCAAAATTCATAAAGAGATATATTTTATGAAACTATGTATAACATTACTAACTTACATCGGACTATTCAAAATGCGTGATTATATGCTTAAAAAATCAAAATTAAATACATAAATGTTCGTCTTATGTAAAATATTATTTATTCGTACAAGCGAACGAAGAACACGCTATTTTATATATCGATATCAAAAGTATATTCCCTGACAAATAAGTATAAATTCAACTAAGACTAGACTATCACATCAACACAAATCACCATCTGGCCTCAGCTACAATCTCAAAATGCTTCGGCCACACTGTTCCACCCAGCACTTCTGCTTCACTGACTTTATCCACTCCTTCCGGTGGGCGTATTGACAGTTTCTGTAACAACGTGGCTGTGAATATGAACAGTTCTTGTCTCGCCAGCAATTCCCCGAGACAGACACGTTTGCCCATGGAAAAGGGGATCACATGAGAATGCCTTGTGTAGTTGCCTTCGCTATCGAGAAAGCGCTCAGGTCGGAACACATAAGGGTCTCCCCATGTGGTTGTGTCCTTGTGAACATCGTTTAAGGATAGCAGAAGGGTTGTATCGGCTGGAATGTCATAACCGCATAGGGTCGCATCGCTGAAAGTATGGCGTGGTGTTATAGGGGCGATGGTATGATATCGGATCGTTTCTAATACAAATGCTTCTAACAGTGGTAATTTGTCACTTATATTGACATCCCGTTTTCCTAAAACGTCGTCTATTTGATTTTGAATGGCTATCTGATGTTCTTGATGGTTCGCCAATTTGATAATGATCCACTGTAGAGTAGTTGCTGTTGTTTCTAAACCGGCGAGTAATAGATCCCTCAATAAATATTTGAGTTCTTCTTTATCGATTTTTAGAGTTTGTGAGTTATTATCGTAATAGGTCCCCAATAAGCAGCTTACAAAGTCATTACGGTTGTTTGGTGAAAAATGATCAACTAGATCTTTTATATTTTTCAACATGAAATCAAACATACCATTATTTCCTTCGACAAATGAACCATATGATTTTTTAAATGGAGGAAAATGTCGAAGAAAAGGAAATTGATCAATGATGAATATATCCGTTCCTGCTTTCAGATACTTATCCGTGTTCTTAATAGCATTTTGTAGCCCCTGGTCACTATGTTTAAATTTCTTATTAAGAGCTATATGAAGAATAACATTGACAACTGAGCACTGAATATGTTGCTTTGGGAAAAATGGTTTGCCTTTGAAATCGAGGAAACTGTTCACCAGATCTCCTGCGTTCTCTACTATCTTATCTTGCATCACAGTCCGACCGACTCCTAACTCTCGGAAAATATTCGTAAAATTCGCTCGATTGCGAATCAATTCTGGAGTATATTCACATTCAATAATACCACGTCTGTTCGGATTGATGCTATGAAACATGAATGACTTATCGAAGCCACGGTCCGAAAATAACCCAGCTTTGGTGATGGTAGCTTCTTTTATAGCGTCATAGGACATAACCATTATGATTCGCTTGGGCCCTAACTGCACTGTAACAACATCACCATATCGCTCGCGTAAATCCGTGAATGATCGAGGCCAGGTCGAGTGTGCCCACAGCGTACCAATTAAAGGAAGTGCCAGTGGTCCCGGTGGTAAATTGAGCTGCTTTTTGGGACGTGCCCGAAGTTTTATCCAAGCAAGTACACACAGTACGGTGACTAGAATTGATTTCACAGTAAGACTTGTTGTTTGAAGTAGATATATTAATCCGAATAGCGTATCCATGATAGCTTTTGTGAAGAATAAATGAGGGCTTTAAAAAAATATGTACTTTATTTTTAACTTAAATCCATGCCATTTACGCGGTTTTTCACAGTGTTTCAACAATACTTCAAGCATCAAGCTTCAAGCATTTCCTCAATTTTGTCATTTGAAATTCTTCAAGAAAATATCATTTTGGTTTTGGTTGGGTTTAGATCATATTAAAATAAATCCTTGAACTATAATCTACGAAAACTTATGATGCAAATTAATTTAGATTTGTTTAGGACATCTCGAAAATATAATTCAATTTAACTTTTGATTTCAGTCATGACTTACGGATCATGTTTTGTGACATTTATGACGATATCTTATTTATCATTAAAAACTGTTAATGACTTGCACCGGTCGGCTCGGTATTGATAAAAAAATGAATAGCACCTCACGGGCTTGTTCAAAATAATTGGATTGTCCAGCTAAATTAAGCAAGCTTTCAATATTTTGATAAAACGCATTCATTGTTGCTCTACAATTTTAAAGCATCCTTCCTATAATGCATTCTTGTATGAAATTATGATATCCTAAGTTCTGAACTTCTGTGTTTTGTTGAAAAGAAACTCGCCCTTTTCGATATTCAGTTTTTTTTTTCATTTTAGTCATTGATAAAATTCAAGCTATTTCACGAATATGTAATGTGGTGCTTTTCATAAATAAGTGATATTCGCCTCTTACTTTTGCACTTACCATTCAGTTAAGGACAAGTGTGCTTGTATTAACCTCGGTGCACGGGCAGTTAAGAAGTATAATATGAACATAAAAAACATAGATCAATAACCCACATAATAAACATAGGCAAAGGCAGGGGCTTCGCTGTGCAATTGGTGTTGTGTAATTT
This sequence comes from Hydroides elegans, assembly GCA_001703475.1. Lineage (NCBI taxonomy): Eukaryota > Metazoa > Annelida > Polychaeta > Sabellida > Serpulidae > Hydroides > Hydroides elegans. The sequence goes on from LQRL01032555.1 coordinate 8,972, forward strand.
CCCCAACTATAACGAATTCTTCATATAATAATATGTGGCGTTATTATACAAGTAAACGTAACGACGAATAATAACATATATTATCCCCATTTTGGGGAACGCTTATAACTGTTTCTGTATGGGTTTTACATAATTTGTTTATATCCAAAAATCCCCCATTTGATTATTCTGTAAAATAGAACTACAAAGATTATATAATCCTACATGGCTATAATTTCCCATACAACATGTATTACAAACTGTTCATATATATGTGACGTAATAACATACATGTAAATAAACGTAACGACGAGTAATAAAATATATTATCCCAATCTAGTGGAATGCTTGTTTCTGCATGGTTTTACATTATTTGTTTTATATCCAAAAATCCCCATTTAATTATTTATGTAAAATAGAACTACAAATATTATATAATCCTACATGGCTATGTCAATATCAATAGCCATCGGAGCAGAAATAAGCATTTCAATATATGACTTTAAGAAAGGAAAATTGTTTTTTTATTATATTGATAAATAATGTGTATCAATATATTAGAAGTATATTATACTTGTCTCACCTATATAAGCCCCTCTACGGAGTTTGATTTTTGCTTACAGCAACATTTATTCGCATCACCATGCCATGCTCAAATTTCCGATCATTTTACTTCTTTGTTATTTTTTTATACTTGTTCTTCTGAATCGCAAACATTTGGCTTGGTTTTGGAAGAAGCTTCAATCTCATGAAATATTTCTCATTTTTGAACAAAAATCCCAAGTTAGCGGGCTTTTAACAAGAATAAAAGGTTCGATTATTCGCTTTATGTTGACAAATAATTCAATATAAGGCCTACATTGTATACATAATTAAAGCTGTGATGCTGTCTTGAGTGGCGTGAATAAAACACATAATTTGGTTCTTATCTTTATTCATCAATACTGGAATTTCATGTTTTTTTAAACACAATTTAGCATTATTTTTGCACAAAATTTAGCATCTGCCTTATCCATTTAGGATTGGTACGAAAAAAATATATAGTTATGTTTCGAAATATAGTTACGTGCCCGTTGTTTACCTATCTTTCTATCTTAGCCAATGTGATGTACAACATCATATAAAGTTATCGCATTTAACGTTCGTACAATTCAATACATAAGTAAACTTAGATCACACACAAAATTACAAAATAAAACACAAGAAATAACAGACAATACATTGTACTCATAAACAATACAATAAACAATATAGGAACAGTAAACATATGTTCAGAGAAAACTTAATATTTGTTGTCAATACTATTAAATACGGAGAGGAAAAAGGTAAAGAAAATACTTAATATCGAAATCATTATTGATTTTTATTACATTAACATTCGCGTACACACGTATTTAAATACATAACATAAATATTCAATTGCTTTAAAAATCATTCAAAACTGTTCAACTTCTTACATCTTGTGTCTTCTTACATAATACCAGTATTCTAGACGACCAGAATCCCATTGTAGCAATACCGTTATTCAATCGAAATGCACAATGTATAACCGGTCACCATAATCATTCCCATAGCCGATTCTACAGCGCTACTACTTTACAAAGCAAAGAACGTTTCATAATAAAGCATTTATAAGAACAAAAACCTGATCCCATAATAAATACTAAATCACTCTCCAAGAATTTTCTTTCAAAGAATCATTTCATCAATCACAGTCAGTATCAACACAATAGTCTTCGTAATTCATCATAATTGATCATACAAATTTCGCATCTGTAGCACATTAATGAATGCGACAATAAAGGTCCATAGATAAGAATTATTCTTATCTATGGAGAGGTCGCGGCAGCAACGCGGACTTACCCTAGTGGAGAAAATAAATAAAACAGGGGTAGGGAAAAATATAATGTTTTTTCAAAGCCTGGGTATCAAAACAAGTATCTAAAGAGAGACTGGCTTGGTAAAATCGTACCTATCACGCTTTTAAGCTATTTCTTTTTCACTACGCGAGGAGATTGTTCAACAAAAACAGTGAGAAAATGATGTGGGAAAGAATGAATCGAACAACGGTAGGATCAGCATAGCCAAAGCTGTACGAGGGAAGGGGATTTGGGATTTGGAGCATTTCAGATATTTGATTTACGCGAGCTGGTCGTCGCAACTGCTTTCCTCTGTAGAAGGCTTTTTCATCCTTGTTTCTCTTCTTTGTTCATATTTAAACCATCGGATTTCTATGCAGATATCACTTCAACGCTTCCTGCAAAGAAATACAAACATTAAAGTTAGGCATATTGTATGATAAGAATAGTAATGCGGAATGTTCATGTAAAATATTAGAAATTTTCATAATAACATAATAAGGCTTGGAGTAAAATATAAGTGGAGAATATAGCAAATTGATACGCACTGAATTGTTTTTTTTTTCATAAATGGTGTTATATAACACAAATCAAATAGAACTGACTTTGATCCAAAGATTAGGTCTGCGTCGGGGGCGCCTTTCGGGTGCTGGTAGCGCACTCGGCGCTCGCGGTTCAGATTCGGGTTGCCCGCACCTCCCGAGCCACTTCCTGCGCTGCGGTTCAGGGAATCAATCATCTCTGCAAAATCATTAACACAATTTATAGGCAAAAAAATATAAACAATGTATTAACATTTTCAAAAAAAAAAAGTTCATATAATGACAACGTCATATAGCCTACCTTGAATTATAAAACGCATACTTCAATCAAGCAAATAAAGTAAATTCGAATTAGAAATAACCTTGGTAATCCTCCTCCTCTTGACGCTCGTGGATGTCCAGCACCATGCGCTTCATGCGCTCCTTCTCCATCTTTTCGGCCTGGAATCAAAGTAAAGATATATGAATATATATGGGACACATATTGTTTTATTGTTTAACATTCACTGTTGATATCCAAAACCATGTAATGGTAATATTTTAATACTGGTTCTGGAAAAGTATTTTCTTGTTCTTGTACAAATCGGTAAGAAGACTCTCTCATGTTTGCAAAAAATGGCTGCTCGAATTAAAATAACACTTTTGCCCCCTTTAAATGTTCTGTGTTTTTTTTTATATAGCCTATATATTAAATTAACGATATGATTGAAAACGATATCAACTTCTTGAAAAACTCTTGAAACCCATCACACAAATGATTAAAAGTGAGATATGCTATACCTTTATAAAATGTATAATTAAGGGACAGGGTGTCTAATTTACCTCTTCTCGTTGTCGGTAGCTGGCGGCGAGCTGGTCAGATACGGGCACATCAAGACTGGAGAAATGCTGCTTGTTGCCGCGTCGTGTCATCAGTGTGAACTTGATGGGCGCGTCCTCTTTCACGATTGCGCTGCCTGGCTCTTGGTCTAAGAATAGCAAGGTAACAATTAGTACAGTTATATCTATTGACCTTGTTATACAAATAATGACAAGGCTTATAACCTTGATGATATCATGGTACGCAAATTGTTAAGTGCTGGGCACGTCACTTTACTAAACACTCCGTACGGTACTTTAAACACTCTCCGCCGTATTCACTTGTTAAGGGCAATGGATGATGTGTTTAAGTTTCACTTTATTATCACACACACGCACATTCACATCCACAGTTTTTACTACTCACATTTAGGCTTGTGACTCTTCACATGCATGGGCACAGTAATATCGAGCTGTGACGTCTTGACGGCTTCACTGCTACGTGCCTGCACCGTGTCGGTGAGCATCTTGTCGAAGGCCGTCATGAAGTCGTCGTCCTCCTGGCACTCAATGTGACGAGGGCCGCCTAGCATGAAAAAGAGGGTAGAGTACTGTAGGTGAAAGTCGCTTTCATTCTGTCGATTGGTAATTGTGCTTTAATAAGTGACAGAGCATTGGGGTGAGAAATGGATATCGCTCTTAGTCACATACGGATTCATACACCAAACAGATCACAAATAAGTATTGAATTCAGTGATATTTAAAATTCGTTTATCTATTTCAAAGGCATATGCTTAAATAAAACGATCATAATTTATTTCATTGTTGTGGACAACTAATAGGCCTATAGGTCAGTAATATCCACTAACCGGCTATAACAGGTTCTTCCTCCTCTTCCTCATCATCTCGTGACGATACGCTCTCATTGTCGTCGTCATCGTCTTCTGAATCCTCTTCTTCGTCGTCATCGTGGCGCTAAGGGACAGAGGTTTATGTTTATTGAAGGGATATGTGCTATAGGTAAAATATAATTGACATATTTTGAAGCATGGGTAAGTGCAAGTTTAGATTTTGACCCAGAGCTTTTCTCTGATAGATGAATTCCTAGGTTTCTTAACACTACACCTACAATATATACATCTTTATTAAAACAATGAACAAGTCAGTATGACATGTCACAAAGGCTACTGATTTCATTATACTTTTGATAATACTATGCAAAACCCGTTCATACCTCTCTTTGGCTCAGACTCTGACTTTGGCTATCCGAGCGCTGTGTAGGCCCCTCGCTATCCGAGTGTTGCATTTCACTGTCCTGAGATTGACTGGCACGCGGCTCCCCGGTGAGACCCGACTGGCCCTCTTCCGACTCACCCGTCTGGTCCGTGCCTTCGGTGAGGCGCACTTGCGATAAATCGTCGGCCAACTCATCTGAAATGGATAATTGATATTCTAAATATATTTGGCCTCATTTTATGACAGGCGACCAACGAGATAGAATAAATAATAAATCGATGGAGACTAATTTGCATTGCTTTGATAGTGCATTCTATTCACTCATTACATCGAAGCGCTAATTATTAATCCATCATGTCGAAACGTCCATCAAGTTTAAAGATTTCAACATACCCATTTCCTCTGATTCTTGAATAGTGGTCAAGGATTGGTCATCAATAGCTTCTTCAGTTGTTTCAGCCTTTGGCAAGATTTTGGCTGTGGAAGAAAACGTGATTAATTTGATTTTATGTTGAAAAGCTATATATTCTTTCATCATATCTCAAATGTTGGTACGAAAACACCGATTAATTCTTGCGTTTCTGATCCGAGAATTAAAATATTCATTTAAGAAAACGTAAAACTAATCAACAGACTTGTTTTTTTTTAATGGACCCCGAAACAGAGCCCTTACAGATCATTTAGCATATCTAATTAGTCTATCATACCCACCAAGTTTAGCCCTGAGTTCCTGTTCCATATTGTCCACCTTCTCGCACGCTTCCTCGTAGTTCTGCGAAAGCGGCGTCTTAGGTCGCAACGCCTCCAGTGTGTCGATGTATGAATACTCCACTTCGATGGGGAAAGGCAGGTTGTGTGACCAGCGCGCGTGCTTCCGTTTGAACCAGTAGTAGCGCTTATGAAATACAAAAGGTATTTCGATATAATTAATTAACATTGCGCAAAATACATGTAAAATACAGGGTTTTTTAATTCTAAATATTGTGCTTAGTCTTATTCACTAAGAGCAACATCAAGGAAAAGGTCAAGGAATGGTGACAAGAATTGTATTTAATCGGAAGAAGTAAAGATCTCATTCAAGTGTTAAAATGGCATATTTAGAACTCTCGCAATATTTTGACATCCAAGTCCTATGAACATAATGTCACTGTGCAGATGTCACTTCCCATTTAACTAGAAGATCAGTGACCTTGGATCCCCAGCGAACTTCAACAATTCGTATATGCAGGATTGTCAGTTTTTACTAAAATTAACCTTGGAAATGATGAACTATTTTGCGAAAAAACAAGATCATGTGATGAAAGAAAAACAGAGTAACATCTTGCATCATCACTCACTTCTTTCTG
>LQRL01032558.1:0-12858 GCA_001703475.1 Hydroides elegans
ATTTTTGTTTAAGGTCAAGTTATGCAATTATATAATTAAGTTATAATTAACACAACTAACAGTTATTGCTGTGAATTTTGATCTCATTAAAATATATGTTTATTTTTAAAGCCGAAACTACTTCCGTCTTATAACTTTTTAAGTTAATAAATAAAGTTTTTGTATCACAGACTACATACAGTTTGTTCTATCTCCCTCCATCATTCAATAATATATATCAAGCTGGGTCCTAGAACAATATTAGTATGAATGTCTTATTTTGTTGTTGGTGTTGTTTGATATTGTATTATTATTATTGAATGAATTTATCAATATCAATGATTTTGTATATTCTTTCATGTTCGTTTTGACAATTTATTCAATACAATACGTTTAAATCACTAAAAAATTGATGCAAAAACAATCCAATAATAATATTCGTTTTCAATTTATAGAGCAAGATGACGTCATCGCGGCTATGACAGGAACCAATATCTCATCGAGCCTAGCAACCAGCGACGATGACCCTAGCAACAGCAAAACAACTGTATCACCCCTTCATAGCAACGAAGGGGAAACCAGAGGGGTGGGCGAAAACGTTGGAAACCAGAGACAGGGAGGAGAGGGGACATCTTTCATTTGTGATAATGACAACGACGCCTTGGCAACGAGTTATCGTTCACATGACGACGGTGCCTGTAGCTCGTCTTTGCAAGAGGGAGATGATAGAGGAAAAGAGAGAGTTTCGTCTAATTTTGAGGAGGCCCGCACTGAAAGCAACAGCAACGGGTATAGTTTATCCGCTAAACAGATGACAACAACATCGGGACAACACCAAGGGAATAACAACCCAGTTTCGGATAAAATACAAAATATTGAAGATGGGAAGGATATCACAGATACCCAGCAACAACATAGTGCTTGTGGTGAATCAGGTGGATTAATAACAACGTTACATAGTAACGGTTCCCTTGGTGATACATCAAATGGGAATAACAAACATAGCAACGAAACGCAATGTCATAGCAACCAGGATATATGCAAGAAATCAGACCAAAGTACAGTTCAATGTGATCATGAATATGCAACCGTGAAGCTTCAAGCAACGGAATCTAGTCAAATCGAGGAGGCGGGTCATGGCAATAAAATGATTGACAGCTCTAGTCAAAATGGTAGTCATAGTAACAAAGGTATTTATCATGCTTATTACAAATAAATTGTGATAAATATTGTGTTCATTTTGTGACACATTGAACTTATACCGTAAAGGAATTTAACAAATGTTAGAACATTTTTACAATTGCAATTTCACCATGGAGTGAAGCCACATTTGTTATTTTTAGACATAATCTGAAGGGATTTCAAATATAGATTGTTTCTTCTATTACAGTCCACATTCCAGAACAACAAGCAAAAATGATGACGAAAAACGCTGCACAAACACCTAATGAGACACCAACAGTTAATCAGATCATAAGTAAGAAAATTCTATATAGTAGAATTCTATTCATTTACAAATCGATTACGTCCGGTGTTTCTATAGATGCCGATATCATCATCCATTCCATCCAGCGTCAAACTCGCTGTAGCAGGTTTAACCAGGGTTAAAGATGCTCTGGGTCCAAACAGCATGATAAAAAAGACATATCAATTATAGACATTTTAAAAAAATAATATGACAGAAAGATGATTAAGGGCGATAAATCAATATGAATTAAATACCTCTCATTATAGTTCACATCACAAATATAAATTTACTATATATATAAACAATGTTTCCATGGCAGCCGTGAAGCAAGGTCCAATCACGTGCGGCGAATGCGGAGTGACGTGTTCGTCGGTCGCTGACCTAAACAAACACATGCTGCTCCATTCAGCAACCACAACGCAGGTAGATACGTTTAGGATATCTAATTTTCGTCCATATCTATTTATTTTTTCATACACGACAAAAAGTCCTAATAAAAAATCCTAATGAAGGCCCGTCCACATGTGAACATTTTCCAAGCTTCTTTACCCTCACAATCCGTATTTTTCAATGTATTCCATATACAAACTCAACAGGCGTCATGATGCTATGGGGCTTCCAATGAGGAATACATAAAATCCCATAAGCCTAAACCATTTAGAAAATTATGTCATTTTTTGTTTCAGGTCTGTACAATATGCAGCAAGAGTTTCGCCAACATCTACCGTTTGCAGCGTCACATGCTCAGTCACCAGGAGGGACAAGAGTTAAGAAAGTTCAAATGTCCCGAATGTTCAAAGGCCTTCAAGTTTAAGCACCATCTCAAGGAACACGTCCGAATTCACTCAGGTATGACGTCTTGATTATATTGAATTGAACAATGCATCTAGAATAAGATTTAATTTGTTGTGTCACAAACCAATAGTAAGGTTTACCTTGTTTATCACGCAACAACCTCCAACCCCGCGCCACAATCTTTTTTTCCCGCTTTAAGCCAACTCTGATCCAGCAAATCATTATCTACAAAACAAATCACATGGTCCATGCTAAATAGGTCTATCTTTTTAGAATATATTCAATGTATGATTTGGTGACACTCCATGTGTGGTAAGGAAGCTCTAAGTTATATCATTAGAACATTAGACTATGTGACGTCAAATCAAGATAGCAATCGAAACTTGTTTATATGCATCGTTTCCAAAATGTGTTTACATTCTTTGACCATATGCCTGGATATGCGAGATATCCATGTGACACTGCCGATGCCATATCTCGCAGGCGTGTCCCTCGTCTCGCGAAAAAATGGGATATCACTGTCGCACATAGATTACGCTAATTCCTTAGGCGTTACAAAGTGTAACCGAGATGCTACGAATATTTAATTGTTACATGGTTCTTAAAGCGAAACCCACAGCCAGCAAAGCACACCTGAATGCATCGTATATTATAAGTAAAACCTTAACTTTAATCAGATGTCATGTGTATGTTATACATTCCATTAGTGTACCAATGGCAGGAGTTATATATGTTGCCATTTCTTAACGATCATACGAAAACTCAGCAAATAATTTAAGCAGAGTGAAACATGACATCTAGCGGAACATATCCCGGACACCAGGTGCAATGATGATCTCTATCTGAGCTCTTTGGGAGTCTCAAATTTCTAGCACCTTGCAAACCAGTGATAATCCGTGATAGATAAATATAAATAAACATAAAGCGGATGGCAACGACGGTGACTTGTATTGAATTTCACTTTTAATTACTGGGTGGTACGTTCAGGAAATAAATGTCAATGATAAACATCATAGTTTTGCTCAGAATTGAGATGACGCTTTCATCGAATGTGCTTGAGTGCGGAACCGAGTTATCTGATGACAAATTATTTTATTAACCCAATTTATGTGATCGCTAAAGCAGCTATCAACAATATCCACACATATTTTTTTTCTTTAAAAGAATAGAAAACAAACAACGTCAGTGGGTTTAAATGATATTGCGATATTAATCGATTGGTTGCAACCGAATTAAACATTTCTAATGTTTTATGATTAATTGAATCATCTAATATTTCCGAAATATCATAACACGAACACCAGGAAACTTAAACAAAATTAACGTTGTAATACAAGGGATAATCGTTATAGGTACGGGGAATGGCATTTACTCGCAAATATATATTCATCGTATTCTCATCACCTTCGCTTGAAGAACAGGAAGGATTTAAGCTCCTTATATATCCTTAAACCCATTTGGGACAGCAGGTTGCGTTTGAGCCATTTGATATTTGTTTATTTTCTTAATAATTGGCTTGCTCTGTTCCTAAAGTGTACGATTCATCACACATAAGTATTAATCTGGTCAAGGGGTGTTTAGAGTAGGTATATCGTTGTGGGATTTGCAATGCGTTGGATGTTTATTGATTTCCTAAATAGGTAGCTTACTCGGGTTCCGTGTGATTTGTCTTTGAAGTAAGATGAGACTTTACTCAAGTCTGTTCCTTTAATTTCCTAGGATTAAGTAATACCTATATTTGTAATTAACGTTATTTACCAGATTAAGGTGATGGATCTTGAGGGTTACTGCCTTTTTTGAAGCTGAAGAACTCACCAAATATGCACAAATTTATTTGAATTATTGTTACAATTTTATTTATTATATCGATACCACAAATTCACCTATCCAGTGCAACGTTCTGTGATTATGTACTAAAAGACACCTTATCCCCACTCAAACTCTTTAAAGTGTATTACACTTCCCATACAAACTTTTTGTTTTAAATCCCAAATTACACATACATGTATAAGAATACATGTTAACAATATTCACCATTAGCTCAATTTTATAATGTATCCCAAACATTATCACGTGATTATTAATCTAAACAATTAAATGCAAATAAAATACCAAAAATCAAAATACCAACCATACATATGGGCGATTTTTTTCATGATCTTTCCAGGAGAAAAGCCTTTCGAATGCCCGACCTGCGGTAAGCGCTTCAGCCATTCCGGAAGTTACAGTAGTCACATGACTTCGAAGAAATGCTGGGGCATGCGCACTTCGGACGCACAGGGGACGCACGTGACTTCCGCCGCTAAGTTGACCAATGGGAAGAAAGCGGGGGATAGGGAGGAAGTGCCTACCATTTCGACAGGTATGATATACGTCTAGTGAAGGGGACCCATTTGTCAAGCATTTGATATGCCATTTTGACAAATCAAATATGTAGTTTTCAGCTGATATCTGGTATATCAACTGTTTAGTGACAGGGTGCTGCCTCGAGTGGAAAGGCATGGTTGATACAGTTTCTTGAAGTAGTTTTGGCCTAGCAATTTACGTAAAAGGTCCCTGCATACAATTTCTAAAAACTATTATGTAGTATCAAGAGTGATATCGAGCCTGAAAATGTTTAAATATGGGTGGATGTATTTGTGTTTCATTACATTTTCTTTTTTTTTCATGTTTTTTTTTGTTTATTTTGTCATAATAGTCATTGTTTTTCATTCTATACTAAAACAGGTACCCTAGCAACCGGAGCCCTAAACTCTGCAACTTCATTAGCAACGGGTCTGATGTCACAGCAAATTCTACAACTTGCGTCCATGGGAAATCTGCAGGTAAATCATTAGATGCAAATTCAAACTCATTTCGAGAAAATATGGGGGTGACCAATTCACCTATTTTACGGGAAAAAAATGTTTTAAAGGTTTAACACAGTTAATCACAATCATAGCATCGAAACTGAGGATGGTGGAGATGTTAACTTGTTATGGGGGTTAATTTAATTTCGATACCCGAAGACCATAAGGGATAGCCTATGACTTTATTGCAACTAGCTAAAAACGTTTTTTTTTAAGATTATACATATCTCACTACATATGGTACCTTAACATACAACATGTAAAGAAATGGATTCACATAAAGTGTGTCTATGCGAAATAGTGCCACAAACAACCCACTCAACAACAATAACTCATCTCAATGACAAACCCTCATAGCATTGCGATCTGTTTAATTACAGCCTGAGCACATAATTATAAAAGACAAATCACCCTAATCAACAGCGACACATCTCTCAATAATATCAAGTCTATTCTCCTCAAATCATCGCAACCTTACATGACCCGTTCCTTTACTTTCCTTTATTCCAAGTCCCTTTGTAAATCGATGATGTTACAAACAACCTCGTTTGTTGATTAATAAGTTGTCATTATCACGGTATGGGGTAAAATACTGGTTTTGTCTTTGAGGACAGATATTTTTATTGGCATTGGGGACAATCACAGAGACAAGTAGATCGGATGCATTGTTTTTATATGATGGGGTACTTTCAAGCTGATCGTTAAAGCAAGCGAAATCTAGGCCTATGTTATAGGTTAAAATGCAGCTGTATGTCTCATTTTTGCATTCATTTTCGCAGGTTTAAAATAACATTACAGACATTGGAAACGCGAATATTTTTGAATAATAACGTTGATATTACATCTTGAAATATACAATAAAATAATAACCTATTGAATTATTTTTGTTTCTATCATCAGGCTCAGCTCGCCCTTGCACAACAGTTACAATTGTCGTCCTTCGCAACCATTCCCCTTGGCAACCACCCGTTGCTAACGCCTCGCATGAACCCCGCTCTCCTAGATCCTAACTATGCGCACCCGCCAACAGCAACTGGCATCCAAGGAAACGAAACATTAGTTTTGGCACCAGCTAACTCTGCAAAACCACCAACATCTATGCAAAATGCGATGAATATCCAAGTGTCGCAAAAGCGTCCAGATGCCGTAAATCGGAAGGGAGAGAAGAAAGATATGAAAGACAATAGTTCAATGACGGTCGACATGACGTTTAATGAGATCGAACATATTCAAAGCAAAAATAAATTAGAAGAAACGGTGATGGATCTTAGCGTAGGAGGAAAAACGAACCTTAGGGAAAATGTCGAAAGTCCCCTTCCGACCCAATCGAGTCAAATCAGCACGACGAGCACTACACATGATGAAGATGATGAAGAAAACGATAGAAAACGAAATGAAATTAAATCGTTTAATTCCGAGCCCAGTGCTTGTGTTAACAGCAAAAATGATGACCATTCGCCAAATAACCAATTACATGTAAAGTACAGGCACGTGGGTCACTCTACAACAAAGGGAGGTGATGAAAATAGGGGTAACCCGAAATTATCTGGTCCTCGTAACAATGCGAATGATCAAGCGCTTGACCATAATGATAGTCAATCACCCACCACTACAACTGTTAACAATGATGGGAGTCACTCAATGAGCCTAACAATCAACCAGGCAGATGACCCGATGATCAATTATGATGGACGAGAAGTGAGGATGGATAAAGGGAAGAGTGAAAACTCGCTGCAGTTAGATAAACAAAACAAAGGCATGGGTGACAAAGGTCACATGACAGACAGGGAAACAACAAAAGATAATTTGCAGGAAACGAATCATAAATCGGTGGTTCATAAAGCTAATGGTGATGATAGAAATGACAATTGTAATAATGCTGAACCCCATTCAGTTGAAAAGACGCATAATTGCACAACGACTAATCACCACACCGTGGCGGAACATTCCATTGAAAACCAAAGCCCCGTTTGCTATAACGAGGATAATAAACCGATGATGCAAAACGCAGCAGACAAAGGCATTGAAACTGATAGCAATAAAGTTGGAAATGCTCACGAAAACGGCGATTTCGTTAAGGAGCCATTTTCGGAACCACTCGAAACAACCAAGGATCAACCGGTTGGCGCCCTCATTCGGAACCGCCATGATTCCGTTGATCGAAACGAGACATCGATGGAGGTCCAAGGCAATAACACTTACACGGATGAACAGGTCAAAGTGGAGGATGATAAAAATGATGAAAAGATGATGGTCTCACAATGCACAGGTGGTTTGGGCGGAGATATGCAGGGTGGTGAGGGTGAGGGTGACCATAGGGGTGAGGAGGGTGATGGAGGGGAGCTGAGGGTAACGCACCCGCAAACCGCTATAAACATGAGTAAAGAATTATGCGCAGATAAAGAAGGGGGACACCTGGGCAATAACACATCTGTAAATAGTGGTGGGCAAGCGGTAGATGACAATAAGGGTGCGATAAATATGGTATTTCATCCACCCGTAAAAGAGGACAATGCAGGGAAAACATCCATTGAAAGTTGTTCAAATTCACCGAAACCAATGCAAGAATCCAGTTCGATGTTTATTAACAAAAGCGGCCTTGAAAATCATACCAATATGCACGAAGAACAAATTCATGATCAACCCGATGAAAGTGTCAATTTAGTAAAGAGTGAACAAAGCAAAGGCTCTGCAAAATCAGAAAACCAGGAAGAATCAATGCAAATAAAAAATGAAGAACCGTCGCTCGATCCCAATAAATTGAATAACTGTACAATTCCAAAAAGTGAAACCAAGTCGGAAAATCACAGTAATAATGCAAAAGCAGTGCCTCTTATTAAAACATGCAATTCACCATATAAGGCTGACAATAATGCCGATGATTTCTCGGCAAATAGGTGTGCAAATAATAATGAAACAATATTAATTCAAGAACCCCAACCCCTTGACGCAGCATATTCCACCAATGCACATAATCCCATTAGCAATACCCCATCACACGTGATAGGTACGAGAACCAATCAAATCACATTGGCATCTCAGGTGCAAACAAAGGCCTCACCTGGGGAACCAATGAGAGGTAAGGAAGGTGGGGATGACATGACACAAAGAAATGGCGACGCTATTAAAGCAATGAACGAACAGAGCACACCTCAGAACGGTGCTCATAGCGAGAGTGAGCACATCCTTAAAACATGTGAAATACAGGACGGAGAAAACTCAAAACGGGAAAAATTAAATCAGAATTCAGATGTGTCTAAAACGGTAATATCATCGAATGACTCATTGGTTTTAAAACAGAGATTAGATCATCCGATTGACAAGGAATCAAGTCAATCAGAGTTGCTGGGGAAGCGCACTGACAGTTGCGAAGCTACATCTATTTTAGAACGATCACTGCTATCCCCTGAAGCGAAATATGAATCATATGGAACACCAACTAACACAGGAACAGAAAAAGTAGTCAGCATTTTGCAGGATAAAAATCGCGGCACTTTAAATAACACGGAAGCCAAAGAGGGAGAGTTGAATATTGAGAATCGTAAACAGGTGGCATATATAGCAGGTCACCAGAAAAACGGCTTAAACATGACAATTCTAACGACATCCGTGCATTTTAATAAAAGTACCGAACACGCTAAAACAGCTGGTAGAAATTTGGAAATGCATGAACATAAAAATGAAAATCAACAAGCCAACAAATCTATATCAGCGGCGGCATCAATTTCATCAAGTTTAATCAGCGACAGGGACGTTTTAAAATTGGAATACACAAAAGCTGCAGGTTCTTTGATCGGCAACACTCAGAATAACCTTCCCGAATCGGCAACAACTGGGAAATCCCTTTCGGCCCTGGCGAGTGCAGCTAGTGACGAGTTGACGAAATTGGAACACGCAATGCGCTTTGGGGAGAACGTCGTTGCTAAGGGAGGAGGACGTATGGTGACGTCAGATGGTGACGTCATGGGCGTGACGAAATGCGCATGCCAGTTCTGCGGAGAGGTGTTGAGGAGTCAGGTGGAGCTGCATCAACACGAAAGGTGAGTTGAATTAAATAAGTTTTTTTTTTTATAAAAGCCGTTTATTATTTGTCTTTTTAAAGCTATTCATGTATTAATAATTCCTTATTAAGCGAGGAAACGCTGGATTGAATACTGCAGCATAGTTTTACTGGTGCGAAATAGGCCTATACCAAATTCATGGCAAGAGTAGTTTAAAATATATTCGCATCTGCACATTATTTTAAAAAATCCCTTTCGACAATGCGTGGCGCCGCTACGTAACAAAAGCAGATTACACCGAAAACAAAACGATTTTCACTTAATTTAGGTATTTGTTGATTGCCCACACTTCGATGTAGTGCGGAAAATAAAAACCAAAAAATATCGTTTTCATATCCAACACATATTTTTGTTTACTTTTGAGTACATATTGCCGAACGGGAAGATTTAATTAAATCGAAAGTAAGCTCATGTTAACAAAAATTCAAAACGTATTGCTAAATTTTGGAGCATCAATCTTGATTTTTTTCCAAACTTCCTCTTTCCATTTTTGCAACCAGGGGCGACAAAATAAATTAGTCCAATCATATTGCATTATTTTTCGACCTTCGAAAACGTTGATTTCCTTTCGCTTTTAAGTTAAAATATTTTATTATTTAAAGTGAAAGTAAACAATCATATTGAAACAAACATGTAGCTCGTCAACCTGAATGAATCAATTTAACTGATGAATATGTTTTTGAATACGTGGATGCTAGGATATTACAAGTGTGTATTTCAAATTAAATTATATACAAATTGGTCGCGTGATTTAAGAAAACATAAAACTTAAATATATAACTTATCAAAATATAATCAAACAAAAATGCACATGCAAAAAATAAATAATATAAATACAAATAAAATTGAGGTATATAAAGCTTAATAATTTAATTTGGATTTAGTGACAACATGCACAAATATTTTTTTTGATATGCGACAAAATGAATTAAATTTAAAAAATAGTAAACAAAACCAACCATTATCAATTTAGCTCATTTAGAAATAATTTGAAAAAAAAAACGCATTGTATGTTATGTTGTGAAATTATGTGGTGCTGATGTTGCAGATACATTCAAAATTATGTTTATAATATGCTGTTTCTAGTGTTCATTTTTTTAATAGAATAATTAACTGGAATCCTAAACAACTCTGTAAAAAGTAACGGAAGAGCAACCATATGCTGTGAAATATTCGATTTATAAATGGTTATGAATGTTTATATTTTTCCTAGGTATCTATGCAAGGTGGGTCAGCATGGAAACGAGAACTTCGCGGATAGACAGATGGACGAAATGGATTCGAATGAAAGCATCGATGAATCCATGAGCTATCGCCCACGGTAAGAATATGATAAAATTGTTTAAATATCAAAATTTCAAACAAGCTACTTATTGATTTGAAGTGTTTAGGTTTTATGCAATTAATATGTTGAACAAGTCGAATAACGAATGTTATTCTTTAAAATAGCTTAACCTTTTATGTGTATGGGCTTGACGTTGCCTTAGTGATAAAACAATTATATTTTGTGTTAAAATGTGATGAATAACTAAACAAAAATATCTCATTTAACATTTTTACGAATCGTTTTCTTATTTTGTTTGATACATGCAAATTATTTATATATTTTGGACCACACAGTTCAATTTAAAAAAATATATATATTTTCTTATCGATTAGCACACAGATCGACGTTGAACGACCACCAAATGTTTAGTTAATGTTCTATACATATAATTCATTTTAAATTTATAACCACACAGATCGATGCTGAGCGACCACCAAAAATCCATCCTCGAATCGGCCTACACGGACGACCCCTGGCCCTCCAGGTCCCAGCTTCTTGAATTATCCAATAGGACGGGCGGATTATCCAGACGTGTGATCCAGGTTTGGTTCCAGAACTGCAGGGCGCGGGATCGCAGGAAGGGGCGGCCGATTCCGGAGAGACCGGGGGGTACACGACCTGGTGAGTTCGGATGAAAATATTATATTTAATTTATTATTATTTTTATTGATTTTCTTGAATGATTTCAGGTTCAGATAGATGAAATCAGTCTTGTGTATAACTCCATTAAATCCAAGTCACGATATCGAAATGGTTGGGATATGCTTATGTTGTTGAACTGAATTTCAAAGCACGCTATATTTTCCTTCTGTATGTGTGCGATTATCGCTATTGTAAAGCGGACATTTCGATGAAAGATATGTATGATTATGTGGTAAACCCTTTGTATTATTTCGTTATGTTTTAACTTTATATTCAATATTTCGTTTCTCTTTGTGTTATAGGTCGTATGCCAGGGACCATTCTATCGCCACTACCCACCTCCGCCCATTTCTATGCAAATCCCGCCGCCACTGGCCTTATCACCTCGCCGCTTCTGCACATGACCTTCAACGGTCAACTCCAAGGTCAACCTGTGATCAGCGATGCGGCACAACAACAACAGCAACAACAACAAAATGACGAGCCGCTCGATCTGTCCATCAAATCAGCCAGTCCGCCCACACCAAACCAGCAAGCCTTAGATTTGACCAAACATTCACCCACACAAGGAGACAATCATCCCCATAATCATCCGAACAATCACCCAAGCAATCAATCATGGGAAGCAACTTATCTTGATGGAAGCAGCAGCAAAACAGCATTGGTTCGCTATATGGAGCAGGCTGGTCTCCTACCCGCGTTCCCCACACCTCCACCAACACACGAAAGACCAATGGGATCCAGTTCACCACCGGAAGTAAACAAATCGCCATCACCCTTGGCAACCGCTGACGTCAACACGACGCCTGCGCATCGCAATAGCTACTCGCACCATATTGAACGTTTCATACTTGATATCCCGCGAACGTCGACGCCGATGGGACGTATGTTGGGTTCGCCGCATTTGATGTCTGCGATTCCGACGTCGCCAGGTGGAATGACGTCGAATTCGAGTGGCGTGACGTCACCGAAATCTGCGCATGATGCTAGTTTTACGTCGGTTATGTCACTGGGTGAAAATATGGAGTCGGCAAGGAGACCACGGAAGAAAACATGGCGACAGGTAGATGCTTTATCCATTTGTTTTGATTAAACGTTTCCAAAAAGTTAAGAATATTCTGGGTTTCCTATCGAGACTGTTTTCAAATTATAAGAAAATAAGAAAAATATACATTAAGCAAGTTCTGAATTTCCTAAAATTGATACTTTGGTAATTTTGTTGGTGTAACACAAAATCAGCAAATTATTTTGACATCCTAGTTGAACTCTAAGGTTTGTCTCGGTATTATCGATAATATTTCGCTTGTTTTTTGTCGCATCCAGTCACGCATGAATAAGCCTTTTTGATAGCATAGGCTCTACTTTCCATTGATCATATTCAGAACTGACACCATATTTCTTAACATCATGACTCTTGGCATATTCCAGATGGAGTCTGACGACCCCAGCTACACAAGTGACCCTGACCTTGACACCGGAAGTGCCGAGAAGCGCCGAAGGTCATGGAAAGGTCATCGGGTAGATGGCGCTGAGGGCGGGTATGCGTGTGACCAGTGTGACAAGGTGTTCGGCAAACAGAGCTCCCTGGCGAGGCACAAATATGAACATTCGGGTAAGTGTTAATACGAGTTGTTTGAATTATCAGTCAAATATGGGTTATATTTAAACCAAAATAAGCAAGATGTCGATATTTCATTCCAAAGGAGATGTTGGGGCGGGTGCTGGTCAACTCGCCAA
>LQRL01032564.1:14449-26862 GCA_001703475.1 Hydroides elegans
AGATCGGCCCACGCTCCAGCAAACTGCTTGGCCTCCTTATAGCCAGCATCGAGGTGCCGGGTTCGATCCGCCGACCGCGACACGATCTTCTCCCAGCGGTGTTGTGCCGACATCAATAGGTTTTTGATGAGAATGACGTCCTGTTTCTGACTGAAGTATTTCAGGTGCGTGCCTGTCTTGTCGAGTTGGATGAGGTTGTCTTTTTGGGCGCTGATCTCCTTTTGCAAAGCCTACGTGGTAAGGGAAAGAAATATGCATGCATAAATTTGTTTAATTAACGACATAGAAATCTATTTAGTTTTTATACGGCTTAAGCACGATATGGCCTGTTTCTGTTATGTTCCAAATCTGTATACTGCCTACACGTTAACCTACATTGTACATTGCACATGTATCTTGCATGCGAACATGACACCAAATGTTAATTTCCATGAATCATATTTTTAACGCTATGTTTTACACTAAATCCGACTCACCTTATGCTGTTCAATCTGATCCGTCACTGTATCGAGCACCCTGCTCACGGGCTTCAACGTATTCAGCGTCTTCTCTTTATCCGTGAGCCACGCAATGAACGCGTTGAGATCCTCGTGGAACGACCCCGCATTCTTTAGTGCTTCCTCCAACTTCTTCTTGCGCTCATTGGCCCGGGTCATCACTGAGTCGTAGCGGCCCTGCAGCGTGTCCAAGTTCTGACGAAGAGCTTCACCGCCTCGTTCTGGCGATTTGCGAGCAAGGGATTCTCCCACGCGCAGAAGAGCTTGGACACGGGGTTTGTAGCGTTCGAGTTCAGCATGCAGTTCCTTATGGAGGGATGAGAAAATATTGATTATCATAAGTGAATCCATTATATGCAGGGCCTATTTGATTTAAGATAAAAATAATTATTTGCAATGCTTTGAACGCAAGAACAAAACTGATAATTAACAAAAATTCTTATTAAACATTAAAACAAGCTACATGTACATGTATAATAGTTTCTCGAAGCGTGATTATGTAAAACCAATAATAATCAAACCAATACACTTACCGTGAACTTTTCAAGTTGATCCCTCGCAGTTTCGGGCAGTCCACCAACCGGCTTCGCCGTGATCATCTGTCCATCAATCTCACTCAGCCTTACAAGCATGTCCTGCAGGTCATCATGGAACGATTTCGCCTCTCTCAACGAATCATCCAATTCGATCTGTCGGTCCCTCGTCTTGGCCAGCGCCGTCTCCCACAACGTGTTCATTTCGTCCAATTTGTGACGCGTTTCCATGGCAGTGGCGCCGCCCTCTGACGCGATGACATCACGACCTGCGTCGTTGACAGCCTCGACGGCCGGTTGGTGCGCGTTGATGTCGTTTTGGATGATCTACGCAGGTTTTAAGGCAGAGATGGGACCACAGAATTAACAAATTACGCATTTTAAAGTTAAGTACGTTGTTAAACGGGAACACTACTTAAAATGTTTTTTTTTGTTAATGATAACTTCCGTAACGGAAGCCTTGGAAACAGAAGCTCTCTATAAAAACATTGCATTTTTTTGTAGAGAACTTGTAATTGTGTATTCTTCATCATTCTGTAAACAAATTGATTACCCTTTGCAAGCAATTCTACATTGAAGAGGTCTACATGTATGTTAATTCAAAAACATTTATTAAAATCCATTCATCACTTTATCACTTTAGTCTCATCTTATTCTCACCCTGAGTTTGGCGAGTTCGATTTCGATGATCTTGGGATCTCCTCCCGTAGGCGGCATGTCATCGAGTTGTGAGTTGACGCGTCCAAGCCATTGCAGCATGTCGTCCATGGCGATGCTAAACTGACCCAAGTTCACCAAGGCCTTTTGCAGGTTGGCCTGAGAAATTGAAGAGGAAAATTACGCTCAAGATTGGTGTTTACCCTGCATATACGGCAACCTGTTCAATTTACGTACATCTACAGTGTATACTTAGTAACTATCGTGAAAAGTAGGATGTTTTTTTTTGCATACTTTTTTAAATAGTGTTCCATTGTTTTGTTCTTTTTGCAGGGATTCATAGAAAAATACCCTAATCTCCTGTGTTTCTGCATCTCTGTTTCCAACACATCATACACTTCAGAAATGTTTTATGCATTTTTGGCAACTTACCTTTCTGGTTGCTATGCTATCAATAAGCACATCCCATCTCTTATTAATATCATTCATAGGCTCCTTAACCACAGTCGACTGGTCGCTCGGGGAATCCCGGATCAGATCGGCCGCCGTCTGGTTAAGGGTTTGCACCTCAAGGTGTTTGGGGTGAACCACTTCGGTGAACTTGTGTAGATCAGCCAGTTGGTGTTGTACATCTTCTTCGCTGGTTGCGATGGGGCCTTTATGGCGAAGTTCGCGTTCCTTGTCTTGCACCCAGGTAAGCATTTGCTGTAAGGGAACAGTATACAATAATAGGCTATTTTCACAATTTTCGTTTATCGTCAGCTTTTATTTCAAGACTTATTACAAAGAATTGTCAGGAGTCAAGACACCTTTAATATATCGACAAGAAAAATGTAAAAACTTCTTTACAAGGTTTAGATTCGACCTTTATGTAATCGTAGGATCAGATTAAGATTTATTGAATTTAAACTTTTTAGACAGCAACTAGAAAGTATGTATTTTAACAGTCTACAAATATGCGCAATGAAAAGCCACTTTAGTTAACAAACATACCAGCAATTGTTCATGGAAGGCCGTCGCCTTCCTCAGCGCATCATCCAACCGCTGCTGCCTCGTGTCACACTTATTGGTCACATCGTCCCACGTGTGCTCCACGTCTTCCACGTTCTTCTCCACTTCCGGTTTGTCGGGTTCGCCGATGAGATCGATCAGTTCTTCGCCGCCCTCGTGTAGTGAGTCCATTTCGGGGTGGGCGTGTTCCAGCTCTTCTCGCAGGGCCTGTGAAATGATGGATGACAAAACAATGTATGTTCCGTATGTCAAGCTTGTTTGGTCGATCGTATTTGATAGAAAGGTAATGTATCTAGATGTATAACTATATAACCAAATCTTAATTAAATATAATGTTTAATAAAAGATATAAATTCGTCCTTCCATATTCTTCATCTTATGACATTTATTTTATCAATTATTCGTGAATTACATGGGAAATACATTTTCAAACTAGTCATAGTGATATTATCACTATGTGCCTTTTGACGCTGTACATCAGCGGTTGCACATCAGCTTACCTCAAGAGCGTCCTGCTGTTCCCTTATAGCATTGGGCTCGAGCGCTGGTGCCTCCTGGTTATCCATGGTATCCTTCAAATCGCTCAGCGTATGCATTAGGTTATGCAGGTCATCCCAGAACTTCTCGCTCACACCCATTGTATGCTCAAGGTGCTTGCCGCGCTCTTCGGTGCTGGCGCGAGCGTGGGCGTACATGTCGAGGAGACCGCCCACTTTCTCTCGAAGCTCTGTGAAGAGAGGGAGTGAATGGTTGAATGCAGATTATAATGAGTGATCATCATGTAAAAGCGTATGTATGTAAAAATAGACAATTTTGCAAAATATATAGTAGTGCTGCATATTGTTAAGATTTATTGTTATTACCGGTAAACGATTTATTCACTTATATCAATGCACAAATTTTATTTATATGATGATCGATGCCATATATTATTTTAAAATCACAAATCTGAGAAATCTAGCCAAATATCTCCAGAAAAGCTGAGATAACAACAATGTACATGTACATGTATACTAAATCTCAAAATGAGAACATGAACATACAATGTAAAACCCAATGAATAAGCATGCATTTCTCACCTTTAGCACTATCATCGTCCATGGCCGCCTGATTCAGCAGCTCATCTGCCGTATTTCGCACCGTATCCAGGGCCTTCATGCGCATGTCCAGATCCTCCAACAAGGCGCGGTTATCCGCAATCTGGTCGCGCAGTTTTTCCGGATGAGCGGCTACGGGTTCGGGGTTGTCCACTTGCTGGGCGGTCACGGTGAGCGATTCTTCGAGCTGCTCGAGTTTCTCAGAAAACTGGAAATTAAGAAAGATGACTTGAAAGAATAAGTTGGAAAGCAAGATTTTGAAAAGCGAAAGGCAACAGAAGAGTATGCATTTCTGCTGATTCTATTTATACAGGTTTTCTTCAACAATGGATGTGATGAAAACGGTCGGTTTAATAATATTGAAAGGATGTGTACAGATTTTTTTTCAACATATAGGGCCTATATTTATTTCACTAACAATTACGATAACCCTTAAATGGTTTTATTAAATATTCATAAACGCGAACTAACCCGAAGCATCCATAACCATGACACTAAATAACTCCAATAACTTAAAGTAAGTGTTAACCAAGGCTAAAAGTCTCAATCCACTTACCTCTGACGTCTGCTGCAGTGCCTCATCCAACGAATAAGTCCTATCCCTAATGGCGTTCTTGTACTGGTCGAACCTGGCGTTGTCATCGGCAACCGTGTCTTGCACTCGGTCAGCCTCCTCCTCGCCAACCAGTTTCACTAGAGCGGCACCGGTCTTGTTCAGGCGTTCCAGAAGGGGCTTGTTGTCAGCGATGAGTTGTTTTAGGACCTTCGTTTGGTCTTGTTGCTCCTGAAAGGGCAAAGGTATAAAGTGCGTGAAAATACCCATGCTTATAATTATGACATGGATGAAATTCAACATAAATATATATCAATAGTTGGATTGGTGCGAAATCAAAATTGCTAGAATATCTTACAATAGGAATGTGTTATGGAAACTATTGTATTGATGCTTACTAATATATGGAGAAAGTTAAATAACTTTTAGAGCCAAAGTAATGGTCTTTACCTTGATTCTCATATTCATATTAATATCCTTAGCAACTAGACACAAACCTTGATCTCCTCCGTATCAAGCGCGGGTCCACTACTCAGCTTTTCCATCTCTACCTCCATCTCCTCAAACCACGTCAACAAATCCCCATGCGTCTCATGGAAATGCGCTGACAGCGGCGCCGCTTCCTCCAGGGCGCTCATGCGGTCGGCACTCAGCTTAGCAACCGTTGTCAAGGCCTGTTTCAGCGATTCGCTCTTGTCGGCCAAGACGGGGTCGTCTTCCATCGAGGATTCACGGCGTACCCGCTTGCAGGCCGCGATGACGTCACGCGCCTTGGATTTCTGGGCGTTTATGTCGTCGTTTACGGTCTGTGTATTATGAAAGTGAATAAATAAATTGACGTTGACGGTTTGTCAACAATTATTCAAAACAAAGCTTTCTGTTTTTACAAAAACATATTACATGTACTTCCAAACAATGATTAAAACATAAAATATTTCCTGATTTAAAATTTTAACGACTAATTTGATTGCAAATATGGTATTCTAACCATGATCCGGCCTGTTTCTAGTGATTTACGCTTAAGCTACTTTGCATTCACAGTTGTTGTGAAGGCCTTAAAAATGGGAAGTAACGGAAAAATAGTAAGCTACATGTGTCTTTCATACACACCTTATGATCTCGAAGTTGGGCTCGAATGGCGTCCGGATCAGAGCTGACTGGATCTGCATCTATAATTGTCTTTTCAGTTTCTTCGAACCACTCTAGGAGGTCGTCGATACCACCGAGCACCTGGATCCAGAGGAAATGGGGGTCAGTCAGTGATTCACAATAAATATTCAGCCTAATGATGTAAGGTATCGATAAAACACCAAGTGGCTAAAAATTATGAATTTAACAGTGGCAATGAAATACAGAGACATACCACCACAAATCCAAATTGTATTCTAACAAAATAGGCATATGGTCTCGATCAACATGTAATATCAACATAAATGTTGCCTTCATAAAACATGTGCTTTCCTACCTCTGCAGACTTGGAGCGTTGCATTTTGAGTTTCTCAGCCCTGTCCTTGACCTTTTCTGAGGCGGCCTTAAACTTGTTGTTGTCCTTGTTAACAATGTCATCCACCCTGTTGGCGCCTTGGCCTGGCGTGATGGCCGACAACTGACCGCCTTGGTCGTTGAGGGTGTCGAGCACCGGTTTGCATTCCTCCAGAAGTTCTTGCAGTTTCTGATAAAATATTTTGTTTAAATACTGAACCTTTGGATGAGCTTGAGGAGTCAAATTTATTCAATTTATGAAAAAAAAATCTTTCAGTCCATTCGTTATAGAGGTCCTAATAATATGGGAAACTTTTTGTTATCTTTTTAATTTGAACAAATAAAATATATCAGCTAATGGGATGACTATAATTCTACTGAAGATCAGTGTCTAATCACATCTTAGAATTTCCTTACATTGGACTTAGTGCACTCGATATGCGGTATTTAACATAACAGTCGTCCCTACCTGAATCTGCTGTTCCGCTTCGGCTCCCGTCGGTTCCTTTCCTCTGAGTTCAGGCTCAATGACTTGCATCCAGTCCAATAGTTTCTCATGCGCATCCTGTACACTGGTCGCTAGGGGCAACGCGGTCTCCATCTGAGCCAGACGCGCCTCCGCCTTGTCGCTTAGGGCGCCATAGCGGTCTTTGAAGGCGTCCAGTTTGTCATTGAGTTTCGTGACGTCATCGCCACTTCCTGAAAATATATATAAGTAAAAAAATAAAATAGTTGCTAGAACTAGATGAATGTTTATGGATAGATATACAAATATGAAAAGAATGAACATTTTAAAATGTGACAAAAATAGGTGTGATGATAAAACATCGTTATAATGTATTAATTATTCAGCAAATTTTTATCTTACAATTTAATGACGACATTTTGGTTTCAAGCTCGAAGTTGTTAATGTATTAGAAGTAAAAAAAACACAGATACGCATTGCTCATCATCATAATAATATAGGCCTATGCAGTTACAACATGTAACATAAAACGACCACTTATACATAATATATGTTCAAATGAGTCTAAGAATGTGTTGGAAAAGAGGTCCTCAAATAATCGGGTATACCAACCTAGCTTCATGAGCTCATGGCCACTGATGACAATATCATCGAGCTCGGCCTTGCGTTGCGCGATGTCGCTTAGCAACTGGTTCTGCTCGTCCATTTGGCGCGAGATCTCGCCCGCGTTGGACGAGATGTTGTCGAGGGCGTTCAATTTGCGCTCTGTGGTGTCGAGCCATTCTGTGAAGGGCTCTACTTGCTCGTGGTGCTCCTTGGCGATCTGTTTAGCGAGAAACAATGACTCCTTAAAATTGGTCTATCGTGCATGCATTAGAATAGAGCCTAAATGTGTAGATTAACACCTTTATATAAGCAATCATTTATACATCTGTCATGCAAATCATCCGTAATAGCCATGATTTTTCAGTTTCTTCGCCAAACATCCTCATCTTATGATAAACATTGTAGTTGCACATGAACTCCCTGAATCATTCCCTTTCAAAACTCATCGAAATTTACAATTACTTACACTGAGCATGCTATCGAGGTCATGTTGCCTCTTCTCGCTGAACTCGCTCAGCGTCTCCCATCTCGCCACAAGATCCATGAGTTGCGCATCAATCTGCTGTCGCTCGCTCTCGTCCGCTTCTCGCGTCAAATCGGCGCCAATCTCGCGCACGTCTCGCACGGAACCGGCGCGGTCGTCGAGCATGCGCGCTAAGAACTGAGAAGGGAAGATAGAATGATGTGTTAAATAGTGTTTATTTCAACTTGAAAGAGGTTGCTAAAATCAACAATCATGTGGGGAGCAATCATTCTCATAGCTTGAACCGACATTTACCGTAATGTCTATGATATATTTGCAGAACATTTAAAAGATCAATATATAACATCTACATCTTAAAGCAAACAAATTCGTTTTATCACAAAACACAGTTATATTTATGTTACCACATATACATGTAGCCTATATTTAGTTTAAATTTCTTATTGAGAGTAGAACCATACGTAGCCCTCCCTTTTACCTTGTGTTCCTGCATCTGCGTCTTGAGCACCTTGTAGTCGGCCGCAAGTGGTTTCACGTTGTTCTGCACGAGGTCCTCGGTGTCCGAGAGCCACGTGAGCAGCGACTGCAGCGCGTCCTTGAACTGACCCGATTGCAGCAAAGCGGCGTCCAACTTCCGCTCGCGGTCTGACACCTGGTGGTGGAGGGGAAAACGAAGCACGTGAGTTTGGATAACAGGAAATGGGCATAAAAAGCATTGACATGGATAGCCTATTTAATGTGCTGTTTTATATAAATAGTGAGCAAAACTAGTACACGAATCAATGAATAAACATTGCACTAAATTAAATCAATGGCATTTCCAAAGATTATTGGTGTAATCATAACAACTTACAATGTACATGTACATGAAATATGATTAAAAGTCCAATGTACCTTTTCACAGAGATTGGCCCAGCTGTCATTCAAGCCCTCAAGCTCCTCCTCCAGTGTCCCTGTGGCCACGCCCACGGCCGCGGATTGGACGAGACTCTGTCCCGTCTTGTTCACTTGCTCAACCTCTTTTTGTAGGGGGTCGACTTGCTCCTTTTGAAGGCGCTGTGTATGTGAAAAAAATATGGTTAATTTTTTATATAGGTTATTTTATATGGAAAATGAACCTACTGTTTTTTTTTATGCGCTGTTAACGAATATAAATGTTAATCAATATTGCCCCTTTGACCATAAACATAATGCTTATACATGAACATGTATGTTCATATATATGTGTGTTTCTAAAATAACATGAGTCATTGTACAAAAAAAAAGAAACAATATCAAATGATCAAGACCGATTCTGCCAAAATCAACCATACAATATCCTAACAAATTAAGAACCATCATTAATCATTATATCGCATACATGTACCTTGAATTCCTCCTGTTGCTGCTGCACGGCCTGCACGTCTCCTCCCACGGGCTTTTGACCTTCGCACAACCGCACGCACCGTGCTATATCATCACGTGTGCGTGCAATGGCGTCACGTGCCTCGGCCACCTTATCCAGGGTCGCACGCAGCTCATCTGCACGTGCCTGGGCCTTTTCTGCAAGCTTAGCCTGTTGGCGTTTGAGATTCCAGATCTGTTCGTGGCAAGGGTCGTCTTCGGACAGGAAGCCGTCGCTTTGCAGGTCGACGGCTTGACGCGAGAGGCGCTCGATGGCGTCGTGGTTTTCGCTCATATCGTCCATGAAGCGCTGTGGATAAAGGGATCATTGTTTTGTAAAGTATGGACGACAGCTTTAATCAATCGAAGGCAATACCTTTTTCAACCGGCGTTGGTGGAATGATCTTTATCAATCTTATATATGTTTTAACATTTTATCTGGTTCAGTACTCTTAAAGATAGGATTAAACTAGCTCTATCAGTATTCAGTCACCCTAGAATTGTACATTATATCCCTTCTTGATGCGGGACATTGCAAACTCGTTATCACATCTAATAATTTACCTGTACGTCATCAATTTGTGCCTGCAGCGAATCCTGATCACGTGCGGGTGAACTCTTAAGTTCAAGGTCATCCTCTCGTTCCGACAGCGCCTGTTGTTGACTCCGGATCAGTCCCTGGATCTCATCCTGTCTCTCACCGGCTTCCTCCATCGTCCTCACCCAGCCCTGGACCCCGCGCGAGGCGTCATCCAGCCTCGTTTTCAAGGCATCCAGTTCAGAGGTCACGGGGGTCAAATCGGCGCCCGGTTTACCGCGCTGCATGCTGTCAATCAAGTCTTGGGTGAATTCGATTCGTGGCATTAATGAGTCCACGTGGTCCTGCAGTGTGCGCATTTTGTCGATGTGTTTCGAGTCTTTAGCGGCTGGGCCAAGGGCACTGTGGGATTCAAGTTTTTCTTCGCAGCCCTTCAGAGCGCTTGAGATATCTTGCATGTTGTCACCTGAAATGTAAATATTGAAATGATTATTAAAATCATAACATATTAAACAGTGATAGGAAAAAATAAACATGTATATCTCCGTTTAAAACCAGAATTTCATGAGAGGAAACACCACTAAGGAATCGAAAATGATTTTATTTTGCCTTAGGATATATGCCAAAACATTATTTGGTCTGTTTCAAATACAAAAGGCTTTTGTGAATAGACTATATGCAATAATCAAAATGCGTCTTGTTATTCTTTAAAGTGCTACATACCGACTTCCTGGAGTTGATTCTGTGCCTCCTCCAGCGCATGCAACCTGTCACTCACGGCCTCATTGAGCCCCGCCCACCGTTGATTGACACCTTCAAGCTCCTCCCTCACTCCTTCTTGGTCTCGATCCGTACATTGCATCAGTGCATCGCCTTCGCTATTCAATGTCTCATGGTCTCGACTCTTTCGAAGCAATTCAGTTTGGAAGGCCTGTGCGTCACGCAGTTGCTTAGCAATGACGTCAGAATCCATAGAGATGGGTTCCTCGTGGCGCATTTTATCTTCATTCACGGTTAACCAGCGTTGGAGCATATCCAAGTCACCGTTGAACTTCTCAGCGTGTTGACTGGCTTGTTTCAGTTTCTGCGCTTTGTGCTTGAGTTTGTCTTTGAGTTTGCGCTGCTCGTTGCGAATCGAGTCGAGGGTTTCGCTGACGTCGGACATGTCTGAGGGTGAGGGTGAGGCCTTGGAGTCTTCGATTGCTTTGTTGCCCTTCTCCAGCAAAAGACGAAGTTCGCCTTCGCGGTTGCCCACTTCGTTCTGCAGCATCTGAAAGTGAACGAGGTGTAATTCGAATTATAAATAGCTTTTGTAGTAATAATCCGTCTAATATTCCATTAAAACATACATTCTGTATCAAACATTGTACCTACGGAATACGCTTATTTAGGCTAGAATTATCATGTGAACACACAAACACGAATTTAAACGTTTACTTTAATCCAGCGCATGTCCTTTAAATATCAATTTGACCGCAATAAGTGTTCTTTTCGCGATAATCCAATGCTACTACAGAACCCCCTCTATCCCCTTTGAGATCTTATTCCACCCCCATACCTCATGCTGCATCTGCTGCTGCATGAGCGTGTCCCTGTTTCCGGACACCGGCGCGTCGGCGTCCACGCCATCTTGTGACGTCACCAGCCACTGCAGCATGTCCTGCAGTGAGCCGCGGAACTTCTCGCCTTCACGCACTGACTCGTCCAGCTGGGTCTTGCGCTCCTCTGCATAAATGGGGATAAAGAGGGTTGTTAAGGTTATTTAGAATACAAAGGCCAATACCTATACCCAGGCCTATCAAGAGCTAATAATGCGTTTATTTTTGTTGTTACCATTTGTTGGGGCTACATGAAGTTTGGTCCATTTGATGAACCAATTGGTATTTTCCAACCAATATACTGGTATGTTCTTATTTTCGGAAGCGATCAATTTCAATCTCAAAGGAACCCGAATCTAATTAACAAATGTCGCTTATATTTGACAAACAAATGGGTTATCTTTGGTCATTAAGTATTCAATTACTTCAACTTATTACGACGATATTTATAAAAGCAACAGATTTCGCACTTAGCTCACACAATCTTAGACAATGTATTTACCGATCTTTTTCTTGAGGTCGCTGAACGGTCTCTCAACACTAGTGAGCTTGCTCTTGAGGTCGAACTTCGTAGAGGATTCCTTGGTGGCATCGCACAGCTGTTTGCACAGGCCGCGTGCTTCCTCTAGACCGGCTTCTCGGGCAACCAGCTCAGATTCCAGTTTCTGGAAAACAGATAGGCAATTAAAGGATGTGTTCGCTGGTAGTAGATTTCTGACGTTTATATATAATGCTTTAATATGTATTATCTGGTGTGACCATTCACATGCACATATACATGTACATGTTCATTTTTGTGCATCATCCTTAATTTAGGAAAAGAGAGATAAGACCAAAATGAAGGTATCATTAAGCCTTTGTATGACGATAAAGAGACGTTTATCCGCAGCTACTTCACTAATTCTACCTACCATGAGATGCGTCTTCTGCTGCGCAATTGCCTCAGGCGTGGCACTCGTAGCATTTGGCGCCGCCGTCAGTGCCTCGTACTCGGTCATTGCATCGGGCAGCCATTCCATGGGTTGTTGCAACGAGGCGTAGTACTTGCTGCTTAGCTCGTGGACTGAGGCCAGGGATTCCTCGCGCTCGTTCAGTTTGCGTTGGAGTTTCTCCCAGCCCTTGGATACCTGAGATGAGTGATGGGAAAATCATGAAATATAGTGTTGATGATTAAGATATAGATTCTACCTTGTATATAAGGTGCTCTTAGCATTGAGGTGTTAAGAACTCAAGACCAAGATAGTTAACCATTTACTCATATCATATATTATAGGAAACCCTCGTTAATTCGTCCCCGGATAATTCGAACCCCCGGTTAATTCGAACCATTTTGCCAGGTCCCGATTTTGGGACCAATGTATTCTTATGGAAAAGTTCGAATTAACCGGGGACCCTGATAATTCGAACCGATTTCCAGAAAACTTTTCTGGTTTTCAAATATCTCATGATGTGAAGTGTTACAGACTTGAACCCTATTCTGCCTTACGATATCTATATATATCGTATCG
>LQRL01032586.1:5794-16387 GCA_001703475.1 Hydroides elegans
AGGGAGCCCTAGAGTAAGTTGAAGAGTGTGAATTTGCAAGATGGCACATCGCGATTAATGTTGTTCTATACCTTGTAGAGATCAGTGGGAATGTATATTTTCTGGTTTCCGCTGTAAACCTTGTAAGTGTCGACTTCGTACCAAAGCTGCAAAAACAAAATAATAATAAACATTCGCGAGTAAGTTTCGCAAGATGACCATCAACTTGTTGCGTAATCGCAATCAATGTATGATCGGTCAGAAAAAAGATATTGTTTTTCATGCCAACGTCATGTTTTCGAAACCGACAAGCGCACAAATATCCAAATAATTATATGTTCCTAATTGGAAATTCATTATAACTAGCGTCACAATCATGCAGATTTTACTATGAGAGTAACCTAATGAAAACATTCCTAATTTGAATTACAAGCTTATTTGGACGTAACGATGTGAGAACATTAATTTATGTTTTGTTAAAAATAAATGAACTTTTATGCAAATTTTGTAAAAATATGCTTGTAAGAAGAAATCAAAATATCCTTTTAAAATAAAGAACCCACGTTTCATGACGTAACGCTCTAAATTATAAATGGTAACGTAATGATGAGAATCAGATAGTCCTGGTTATAAACTAATTACATGACTATGATTGTAGACAAATTCATTAGCAACTAGAATGAAAAGCTCATCATTATTCATTGTGAAAAAAATGTCAACCGATATTGATACATTAGGTTTCACTAGGTCGTTAGTAGTTTCGATCGAGACAAAAAAATCCTCAAAATAGTAAAAATAAATTGATCATCTTCTTGGAGGGAAACCTTCATTTGTCAAGATCAAAGGCACAACTAAGCATTACATGACATTATTTTGCAAACTAGAGTATGAAATTGAAAATCAGCTAGACCATGAGACAATCATGAAATCTGTTGATCGAATATAAAATCATATATCATGTGAGCTTCTTGATCACAAGTTCATGTCATTTACGACAAGGAAAGATATATTTGTTTAAGTAAACGTTTTGAGCCGTAGTAAGTTTACTTTATACGATCCTATACGAAGTTTTGCCAATAACATTGCCTGATAGTAAAAGTATTCCAAATATACCATTAACAGCTTTATATACATGTCCATATAATAAGTTTCTCTTTTATATGATGATGTTCGTAATCCCATTGGCACTCAATCATTTACTCCTTAATTTTATCATTTACTCATTTCTATTTAGATTCCAACCCCTTTAGCGTCATATCACGTACTCATAAAATCAGTTACTATACATATAGACCTCTTTCGTTCATTAATAGTCTTATCATTTTGTAGTTTTTAGCTCGTTTTATTTCGTATTCGTATAATTTTCACTTAATCACTCACTCATTAAATCGATTCGACCACCATTTGTTAATTTACTCACTCACTCATATTTGTTCACTTGCTCACTCACGCCCTGATTTAACCACTCACCTCATCAGCTCCGGGCAGATACACGTTGACTCCGGACGCGCCTTTGTCCGTTACGGGGTGCACAAGAAGCGCCGAACCTGATAAACAGATATATAAAATATGCATACATGTATATGAGACATTTAACACATTTAGAAGTTGGTGATGCAGAAACTTGGTGGGTTATTATGCTTGAAAAAATAAACAGAATACATGAATATTCATTGCAAATAGTTTATTTTAGATATGAGCTCAAAATAATTATATTTTTTAGCCAAAATCAATTTGAAGTGGCAAAGTATAATCTGGAAGTCAGTTAAAGTTTAATCTGGAAGTCAGTAAAAAGGTATATCGAACGATCTTATCTGGATATGCGAAGAAGTAATATGCCCACCATAACTTGTATAGTTTTTGACCGCAAAAAAAGAAACAATCGAATTATTCAAATTGATTCTATCTCTTAATCGAAGAATAAAACCACTCATTGGACACTTAAGGGTAATTTTGCATCTATTATTTTTGGTATCGTAGTTGGGAAATATGTATTTCGATCCGAAATAATCTTATCTGATAAAAGATTTTATCTGCTTTATCGCAACATTAAAAGTACACTTTTAATTGTTATTGGGAAGGAAATATATATTCTGACAGTGTTAAACTCACGTAGAAAATACCCACACTTTGATAAACAAGTAATAATTATTCTTTATGAACTTTATGGAAATTCTGTATCGTGCGAATTTCATGAAGGCTTCGCTTCATGTTTTGTAATAACTTGGGTTTTCCAAGGCTGGTAAATGGATAAATATTCGATTAAATTTGTATTTCATATGAAGGGAATTTAAAGTAATGAATAGTTTTAACATGGTTGAACCATAACTATCTAATATAATGTCATTACTCATTTATTTATGGGTAAAGGCACGAAACTTCTAAAGGAAGGTGCTATGTTTGTATTTAATTCTCATATCATCTTTTTAGTATTTCTTTATATCCAAAAAAAAAAGCTTCTTTATTCGTTCTGTAACATGTGAATATTTTCATTAGCTGCCATAGGCAGCCGCGAGCTGTATCGAACTTCGGCCTAGAGATATGAAGCCTTCAGCTATTTTAAATATTTCCGTTGGCGTCTCGAAGAAATTTGTTTAACATACAATAACACATCGTATAATCTTGTTTATCTGCCCTATCTTGGAGATTGCGGAATAATTTGCCGTTTGCAAATTGAATTTCGCTTAAAAGTTACGTTTACTAAAATATAAAATGTTTCCGCTTTTCCATATTTTTACTTGGTCATTCCACTACGGAATATTCGATATGTATACGTTTCATTGTCAATTGATTTACATTTTTTTTTTTACATGTTAGAGTCATCAGCTATATGAGCTAATTATTTCCGTAATGGGTGCGTGGCTTAGAAATAGCTCCAAAATGCTTCCCTAATAGCCCTTACCGTGAATGAATTTGTCATGCAACGTTTATGAAAACTGAACAAACTTTTACCTTTGATGATATTATGATTTATTCATTTTATTTCAATGACAAATCTATTGTAATTGTCCATGCATGCTTTATGGAATGTCACAAAAATGAAAGCAGCATTTTGAAATTTTACGGCAAAACATAAGTTCCCAATTAACGTTTATTTCAATTCATTCTCATTTGGGTTAAGTAAATAGCTGTGTATACGCGCCTTGAGGAAGTGGATTAGATCTTATAAACCAAATATTATAGTAATAAAGGATATTCCTTGACGTAAGGAATACGCACATGATAAATTTATTTATTTGCGCAAGATATTACCCAACATAACGAACTTCCCACTTTCCTTATGAAATTTCACAAATTGGCAATACTGACTTTTGACAATTTAGCTCAATTACATGAACATTACCTCTTCTAGTTTTCGAACTGATGAAATTGGGAAATTCAAAGATTACTGTGTATCTAGCTTGCATAAACATCTCAAGAAAATAATATGTAAGTTTAAAATACTTTTGTTTTGACAATCGATTTATAAAATTCGCTCAATTCTCACCAATTACAGGGAATTCATCCCATAACAATAACACACATTTCGCATTAGAAATTCTGATTTTTCCTGGTTCTTCTGGCAAAATTCTTTCACTACATTCGTGATTCATCCAATACCTCCACAACCAGAATAATAAGATAGACCGATGATTATTAGGCAACAATACTATTTTCTCATACACACCGACTAGATGCTCATCCTGAATGGCGAATGTCTCCCTGTCGGCGGGGAAGTCGACCCAAAGTGGCTTCATGACGGCCTCGCCTGACGCTTCGGATTGAGCGAACAGCGTGTACCTGGGTAATAAAAGTGAACGATGAAGTTAAGTGTGATTTTTTCTGAGGAAAACTGGCAACCGGAATTAGATTTAAAATTCAGTTTATGGTTTTTTTTTAAAATGACAAATGATTTGCACAGAGAACGCTTTGACCAAAACTTATAAGTGCTAACAAGAAAGAAAATATAAATATTGGGTACGGTTTCATGTAGCACCCGTATAAGATGCAAATGATTTATTTACAGGGCATTACATTATGCACTCAAAAAATAAAACAAATCATACACGATATGTAAGGCCTGGCGTGAAATGGCTTGGAATAAAAATAGTGATTCCACGTCCCTTGGCCAATTGGCCCCCATCACTTACGCCACCTTAATCATTCTCATATCAGAATGTCAAGAACAATTTTGCTCATAAATCTAACATTCCCCTTTGCCACTCACCATGCAACTCACTCAAATGAACCTTCCTTTTTCTAACTATTTTAAAACACAGTAAATAATCTGCCTCTGTTAGTTCTAAGCCCCTTACCACCTTATCCTCTTTTTAATCTGCCATCATTCCCGCCCCCTCCCAGCACTCACCAGTAAGGCAGCAGACTGTATCTGGCGCGGATAGCCTGGCGAATGGCTTTGGTGTGTTCTTCCGGAAGCAGCCACGGTTCGCGTCGCTTTGTGTCCAAATGCGCATGCGCGCGCATAAACGGCTGGTAGGCTGCGGCCTAAAATAGGAATCAAATATATTTATTGGAATATTCGGTGGCGGCACCTCTGTTTCAGCTTTAAAATATCTTGCTTTTTTTATATACTTTTTTCAATGTCATATAGAAGTACGCGGAATATACTCGCTCGTTAAAACCTCTGACGGATATCAACTTTTAAAGAATGAGATGCTCCGTGGAAAAGCAGTTAGAAATGTATACACACTCCTGATAGCCATAGAAATTATCTCTTTCCTTTTCATACCTGGTACCATCTTGTGAGCAGTTCCGGTTCCGGGTTCTTGAAGAAGCCGCCGATGTCTGCGCCGCTGAACGTGACGCCCACGAGGTTCAAGGTCATCACCATGGGCAGCGAGATCTTAAGGTGACCCCAGTCAGCAGTGTTATCACCCGTCCATACAGCGCCTGTGGAAAAGGACACAAAGATTATGAAATAAAGTAATATGACTTATTTTTAAATTCGTGCCTACTAACGGATGCGTTCAAGGATATACAATACTTAAAACCCCCGAGGAATGAAAGGTCGATCACGTGCTTTCAAACACCTTGCTATTTTTTCATTGCGAAAATAAGACATAGTATTTTAAGTGAATAAAGCCTCTTACCCCAGCGCTGAGTACCCGCAAACAGTGCACGAGAGAGGACGAATGGTCGTCTGGCGTTGTCCGATCGAATGAGGTGACCTTCGTATGTAGCCCGGTGCTGAAAGATAACCAAAATTATGTTTTATTTGTTTAAAAAAAAAATACGATAAAATTCGCATTAACAGCTTCAAGAAGGTTTGACATTAACGATAATCTTGGTGGTTAACATAGGATGGTAAATCTTGACAAGCCTAGCTGTATGCGGATTGATTTAAAGTACCGATAGGTGTAGTTTTTTTTAATATTCTGCAAAAGCACTTTTAGACATATTCACTCACAACATACCCTCTCATTTACTAGAATCACAAATGAAACCCTCCCACTCACCAAGTAAGTGCCATAGATATTATGCACATCCCTATGCTCCCATCCCTCGAAATGCAGTGCGTCCTTATGCATGGTGATCTCAGGCCCATTGAACACAGAGGGCTCATTCATGTCGTTCCATGTATAGAGGTCTAATGTTGAGCCGGTGTAGTCGCCTATCATGAACTTGCGTGCCCACCATTCGCGGATGGCTGGGGCAGTGAAATTGTGCCACACTTACCCCTTATTATCTATTCACCCTCTCTCATTCACTCACTCCCAAATCCCAATATAGCACCTATCAAATTACCAAGAACAAAACCTCAATGCCCCCTTAACTTACCAAGTAAGTGCCATAGATATTATGCACATCCCTATGCTCCCATCCCTCGAAATGCAGTGCGTCCTTATGCATGGTGATCTCAGGCCCGTTGAATACAGAGGGCTCATTCATATCGTTCCACGTATAAAGGTCAAGGGTCGATCCGGCGTAGTCGCCGATCATGAACTTGCGTGCCCACCATTCGCGAATTGCGGGGTCGGTGAAATCGGGCCATGCAGAAGAACCTAAAGGGAGAAAAGTAACACTATTTTGAATGATTTTGGACTTGAAAAGTTCTGGTATCTCATAAGATGCAAGTGTATATGTAGATTAT
This sequence comes from Hydroides elegans, assembly GCA_001703475.1. Taxonomy (NCBI): domain Eukaryota; kingdom Metazoa; phylum Annelida; class Polychaeta; order Sabellida; family Serpulidae; genus Hydroides; species Hydroides elegans. The sequence continues at coordinate 11,865 of LQRL01032586.1, forward strand.
ATAAAAAGATGCGAATTGAGAATTGACTTTGGACTTGAAAAGATCTGTTATCTCATAAGATGCAAGTGTATATGTAGATTATATAAAAAGATGCGAATTGGCTGAGTCGTCGAGGCATGAGGAGCCGGAAATATCAATGTTTTTTTTTTTTTTTGCTTATAAATTTACACCTCCACGTCAAAAGCATCAGGGATTTATTAGCAGTAAAACAACGCCGCATTTATTTCATGTTTTCGCAGAGCTATGATAGCTTGTTGGTTATTGAACATAATCAAATTAGGCGAAACTTGATAAGAATATTCACTATTTTCTATTACTTATACAGTTTAAATTTACAGTTTAAACCTATTTTCACTCACCAGGCCAGCACCATCCCTCATATTCGTTGTTATTCTTGTCCTTGATGTAGTACCCTAGATCCCTTGCCTCTTTGTACACGCGGTAGTTGTTATCCTTCTTAATGTGTGGATCCACGATCGTCACCATCTTACGGCCTACGGCTGACACGTTGTTAAGCATCTCTATGGAGTGGGGGAACTTGTGACCGTCCCAAGTGAAGTATCTGCAATTGATACATTATAGTTATGATTATAGGTTAATCATACAATTAATGTACATTTATCTAAAGTGATAATAATGTGTTTGATATAGGTTCTATCACTGTAAGAATAGAATGCTTAACAAAATGCAATATGGCAATCCCAGGTGAAGTTTTTGTTTCAATGGTAAAAGTAAAGAATAAACACTTTTCGTATGAACATGCAGTTGCATGGGAATTTATGAAGCGGTGACGAAAAGATAGGAGCCGGTTCTAGCGATCGTTGCCTCGTATAACATACCCGTTCAAAGTAGTCATACGAAGCTTAAACATTTATACGGCACACTATGTACTCCTTAAATGCAACATCCATAAAAAATATATATATATATTGAGTAGCTGCCTAAAGCAACAAGGTGCTAGTAAATTACCGTTTGCCGTCGGTGTGTTCGATATCCAGCCAAAGCACGTCCATTGGGATGTCGTGAGTGTCAAAGCCAAGGTTCACACTGAAACAAAATTACAATGTCATAACTATGAATAGATAGTATTTTAGTATTACATGTACAATATTACGGTTTTAGTAATGAAATGAATGTAATGAAAAATGTGTAGCTCAAACAAAATTTTCAAGCGAAGTGCTATATTACAAGAAATCTTTCGCACATATGTTACTCCAGCCCGCAAATGAAAACCTTTTTTTTAGTTGAAAATGTATTTTTCATCTAGGTAAAGAATATTCAAATAAACTTTTTTGTGTGATATAAGGATAACGATTCAAACGAAAATTGACGAAAGAATGTTATATTGACTTTAGACTATGTAAAATGGCTTGTTATTTTTCATAGAACGTAACGTAAAAAAATGTATCAGAGCGAGTTACTCACTTGGCGACGTCCTGTTCGTCATTGTAGTTCCATCGAGACTGGTGGTAGGCTAAGGAGAAGAGCTGCAAAATATAACATATTATTATCAATTCCAGGTTCTGTTCATCATTATTATCAAACCTTTCATTTCTGTTCGTGAAATCCTAGTAGACAAACATAACTTTGGCAATATTGAGTCTTTGATCAGAGAAGATATATTCTGACCCACCGTTGTTTGTGATATCTGCCATGAAAATTTGACCAATATCAACTGAAAATGCAATGAAATTCCACTGCATACGTTGGCTATTTGCTTGGGTGCCAACAGAAAATATAAACCTAACACGTAGGGAATACTTGTACATATATTCCTTTGTTTTTAAATGAATTCTAGTAAGGTGGAATCCTATTCTAAAAACAAGGCATAATGATCGATACTCACAGGTGGCAACGGCGTATATCCCGTCAGCACTCCATATTGTTGCATAACATCCTTTGGTTTCGGGCCAAGTAAAAAGAAGATATCGATCACACCGCTCTCCGACATCCAGTGCGTGTCTACTTGTGGCATCTCATCACCGCCAGCAACGAAATCGACCAGCTTAGAAAATGTGCCCTGTGTGGATTGAATAAAGGGTTTATATAATATATGAGGGTTTATAATACAAGCAAAAAGAAGATATCGATCACACCGCTTCCTGGCATCATCAAATCTGACAGCCTCATAAATGTGCTTTGAAGATTGGAAAATCAGTGATATTTTAGGAATAGCTGTGTGTAAGGTATAAAGCGCCTGATGCCTGCAATGAGACGTTAATTGAAATGTATGATTTGCACTTCAATTTTGTGTAACTTTTCTAATGATAAACTCAACATACCCTTAAACTGCGCTTTGTGAATTTCAAGAATTCACTCAGCAGAAAGAATCAACGAAAATGATGTCTGAATTATTTTGAATTCATGTCATAGAACCATATCGGAAATATCTTGTTTAACTCCGCTTAACATTACTCAACTCGTATACCTGCATAATACAGGGTGACCAGTCTCTAGACAGTTAAAAATCCCTGATTTGTTTCCTGATCCAAGATGTTAATTTATAACAAACTATTGCTATAATCAGTCAAATTTCGAGCGCCGACGGCGCGAGCAAAAATGTGAAAAAAAAGTATTTATAGTATGCGAGCGCCGAAGGCGCGAGCGAAATTTTCAAGAGAATTCCTAAAAAATAACAAATAAATACTATAACGAAATTCCCTGATTTTTTCCCTGATTCATAATGAAATTCCCCGATTTTTCCCGGATTTTCTCCAAAAAGGTAGTTTTTCCCTGACTTTCCCTGATTTGAAAACGTGACATTGAAATTCCCTGATTCTCCCTGATTTTCCCTGACGCTGGTCACCCTGATAATAGCAGTCAATGCTTAACTGTCTAACAAAACTAATGGTAAACAAACTGAAAACTGAGCTTTTAACGAGACAGCAGAATCAATGGTAAAACAATAACGTTACCTTTTGACTCTTTGTTTTCTGATGAAATCATATGCAATTGGTCTTTATAAATAATGTATCACATTAAACGGAGATATCGATTGGGCACACAAATGCATGAAAAAAAATCAAATGAAAAGTCAACAATGGAAGTTTGAATTAATCATGTTTGTTTTTCTAATCAAATTAAATTACATGTGATTATTTAAAAATAAATGACAGAGCTACTTAAATGTTACTTTAACTTTTTTTTATAAACGTTGAATAGATAGTAAGAGAGCATAGCTATGTATTCAGATACTCGCTTTGTCCTCGAGTTTTTAATTTGATGTTGTTTCCCTAAATATCAAATGAAAGTAAGCCAAACGTTCTTTTCACGCTGATTCATACCTTGTCTGCGACATTGGACGAAATGTCGACCCATGTCTCCGCGGCGTTTTGCCAGAAAACACCCACCGTTCGCTTGGTACTGAAACAAGAAAATTTAACAAAAATATCACAGTTAAAATGCGGCGTCAATTCAGGCAGACAGATCTTTTATTTCTTCAGAGTGTTTGTAATGAGATGTGAGGAATAATTTCCGACCTTGCATGGCTGAACGACCTTCAATGAATTTGTTTCACTTGTTTTACTACTCGCTTGCGAACAAGAAGGGGGGGGGGGCAAAAAAATGACTGTCGAAGATTTTCTTGACCTCAGATTATTAAAATAGAAAGTTCAACAATGTCAAAGTTGCTCTAAATGTATTTTACTAGATTAGACGTTGTTTTTAAATTATGTTTTTTCCGTCCAACAATTTTTTAAAATATATTCACGTTCATTTATTTGCGTGATTCACTCATATTTATCAAATGTTGCACCATATAATTATATGCAAAAAAGGTCACTGTGATCTTTGAACATTCGCGTGATTTACATGTAAGGTGATTACATTGAGTAAACATCATTCAAATTTTGCACGAAATAATCTAATTTGCAAGTTTTTATAGGCCTCAAAGTTAGTTTTTATTAAGTTTTGTCCTACTTTTGTGAACTTGATTGCAGTAGGTCAAGACCAGTACCTGTCTGACTTATATCTATGCTATAATTTAATTCAAAATCATTAAGCTCACTATTGTCAGTGGTAATCGTGCGATTTTCAGATTTATTTTACTCATACATGCCTTGACCTACACAACAAAGGCCTCCTTATTTATAACTGATTTTCAGCTAGGAAAGAAAGGTTATTAAGAGGCTACTTACTTGTGGGCATACATGACGGGCACGGATCCGTAGAGAGCCATTCCATTATCCAGCTCGTACTCGAAAACATCCAAATTGTAGAGACGATACGGCTCACCATTCCTTTAAGCCAAAAGAGAAGAAAATGGGTCATAAAACTATATTTTAGCATAATTCATTATTTTTTTCTTGCAAGATGATTTTATACGACTATTAGATAAAATCTATGATGCAATACATTTAATATTGTTACCTATCGGTAGTACTAGTTAAAGTCCAAATGTCCAGATTACTTATATCTATAACCTATAATAATAATAATAATAATAATAGACAGATTTTAAGTGCCGAAATCTATAACATAGTCATACTCAGCGACACTATTACAATAAAAGAATGAATACTAAA